>JBBPBS010001162.1:697120-724003 GCA_037974835.1 Cicer judaicum | reverse complement strand
CAATTATGTCATTTTCGTCCTCCCTAGGCTAATTCTTGTCAAATTATGGTTTTTAACCAATCTTGTGCATCCAATAGGTGTTTTGTGTCATTGGACGAACAATTAGGTCATTTTTGTTCTCCCTACTCTTAATCTTGTCCAATTAGGGTTTCTAACCAATCTTGTGCATCCAATAGTTGTTTTAGTGTCATTGGATGAACATCTATGTCATTTTCGTCCTCCCTAAACTTAATCTTGTCCAATTCGGGTTTCTAACCAATCTTGTGCATCCAATAGGTGTTTTTGTGTCATTGGATGAACAATTAGGTCATTTTCATCCTCCCTAGGCTAATTCATGTCCAATTAGGGTTTCTAACCAATCTTGTGCATCCAATAGTTGTTTTTGTGTCATTGGATGAACATATATGTCATTTTCGTCCTCCCTAGGCTAATTCATGTCCAATTAGGGTTTTTAACCAATCTTGTGCATCCAATAGGTGTTTTGTGTCATTGGATGAACAATTTGGTCATTTTCGTCCTCCCTTGGCTTATTCTTGTCCAATTAGGGTTTCTAACCAATCTTGTGCATCCAATTGGTGTTTTTGTGTCATTGGATGAACAATTAGGTCATTTTCGTCCTCCCTAGGCTTATTCTTGTCCAATTAGGGTTTCTAACCAATCTTGTGAATGAAATAGGTGTTTTTGTGTCATTGGATGAACAATTATGTCATTTTCGTCCTCCCTAGGCTAATTCTTGTCAAATTATGGTTTTTAACCAATCTTGTGTATCCAATAGGTGTTTTGTGTCGTTGGATGAACATTTAGGTCATTTTTGTTCTCCCTACTCTTAATCTTGTCCAATTAGGGTTTCTAACCAATCTTGTGCATCCAATAGTTGTTTTTGTGTCATTGGATGAACATATATGTCATTTTCGTCCTCCCGAGGCTAATTCATGTCCAATTAGGGTTTTTAACCAATCTTGTGCATCCAATAGGTGTTTTGTGTCATTGGATGAACAATTAGGTCATTTTCGTCCTCCCTAGGCTTATTCTTGTCCAATTAGGGTTTCTAACCAATCTTGTGCATCCAATTGGTGTTTTTGTGTCATTGGATGAATAATTAGGTCATTTTCGTCCTCCCTAGGCTTATTCTTGTCCAATTAGGATTTCTAACCAATCTTGTGCATCCAATTGGTGTTTTTGTGTCATTGGATGAACAATTAGGTCATTTTCGTCCTCCCTAGGCTAATTCTTGTCCAATTAGGGTTTCTAACCAATCTTGTGAATGAAATAGGTGTTTTTGTGTCATTGGATGAACAATTATGTCATTTTCGTCCTCCCTAGGCTAATTCTTGTCAAATTATGCTTTTTAACCAATCTAGTGCATCCAACAGGTGTTTTGTGTCATTGGATGAACAATTAGGTCATTTTCGTCCTCCCTAGGCTAATTCTTGTCCATTTAGGGTTTCTAACCAATCTTGTGAATGAAATAGGTGTTTTTGTGTCATTGGATGATCAATTATGTCATTTTCGTCCTCCCTAGGCTAATTCTTGTCAAATTATGGTTTTTAACCAATCTTGTGCATCCAATAGGTGTTTTGTGTCATTGGACGAACAATTAGGTCATTTTTGTTCTCCCTACTCTTAATCTTGTCCAATTAGGGTTTCTAACCAATCTTGTGCATCCAATAGTTGTTTTAGTGTCATTGGATGAACATCTATGTCATTTTCGTCCTCCCTAAACTTAATCTTGTCCAATTCGGGTTTCTAACCAATCTTGTGCATCCAATAGGTGTTTTTGTGTCATTGGATGAACAATTAGGTCATTTTCATCCTCCCTAGGCTAATTCATGTCCAATTAGGGTTTCTAACCAATCTTGTGCATCCAATAGTTGTTTTTGTGTCATTGGATGAACATATATGTCATTTTCGTCCTCCCTAGGCTAATTCATGTCCAATTAGGGTTTTTAACCAATCTTGTGCATCCAATAGGTGTTTTGTGTCATTGGATGAACAATTTGGTCATTTTCGTCCTCCCTTGGCTTATTCTTGTCCAATTAGGGTTTCTAACCAATCTTGTGCATCCAATTGGTGTTTTTGTGTCATTGGATGAACAATTAGGTCATTTTCGTCCTCCCTAGGCTTATTCTTGTCCAATTAGGGTTTCTAACCAATCTTGTGAATCAAATAGGTGTTTTTGTGTCATTGGAGGAACAATTATGTCATTTTCGTCCTCCCTAGGCTAATTCTTGTCCAATTAGGGTTTCTAACCAATCTTGTGAATCAAATAGGTGTTTTTGTGTCATTGGATGAACAATTATGTCATTTTCGTCCTCCCTAGGCTAATTCTTGTCAAATTACGGTTTTTAACCAATCTTGTGCATCCAATAGGTGTTTTGTGTCATTGGATGAATATTTAGGTCATTTTTGTTCTCCCTACTCTTAATCTTGTCCAATTAGGGTTTCTAACCATTCTTGTGCATCCAATAGTTGTTTTTGTGTCATTGGATGAAGATTTATGTCATTTTCGTCCTCCCTAAACTTAATCTTGTCCAATTAGGGTTTCTAACCAATCTTGTGCATCCAATAGGTGTTTTTGTGTCATTGGATGAACAATTAGGTCATTTTCGTCCTCCCTAGGCTAATTCTTGTCCAATTGGGGTTTTTAACGAATCTTGTGCATCCAATAGGTGTTTGTGTCATTGGATGAACATTTAGGTCATTTTCGTCCTCCTACACTTAATCTTGTCCAATTAGGGTTTCTAACCAATCTTGTGCATCCAATAGTTGTTTTTGTGTCATTGGATGAACATTTATGTCATTTTCGTCCTCCCTAAACTTAATCTTTTCCAATTAGGGTTTCTAACCAATCTTGTGCATCCAATAGGTGTTTTTGTGTCATTGGATGAACAATTAGGTCATTTTCGTCCTCCCTAGGCTAATTCTTGTCCAATTAGGGTTTTTAACCAATCTTGTGCATCCAATAGGTGTTTTGTGTCATTGAATGAACATTTAGGTCATTTTCGTCCGCCCTACACTTAATCTTGTCCAATTAGGGTTTCTAACCAATCTTGTGCATCCAATTGTTGTTTTTGTCTCATTGGATGAACATTGATGTCATTTTCGTCCTCCCTAAACTTAATCTTTTCCAATTAGGGTTTCTAACCAATCTTGTGCATCCAATAGGTGTTTTTGTGTCATTGGATGAACAATTAGGTCATTTTCGTCCTCCCTAGGCTAATTCTTGTCCAATTAGGGTTTCTAACCAATCTTGTGCATCCAAATGGTGTTTTTGTGTCATTGGATGAACAATTAGGTCATTTTCGTCCTCCCTAGGCTAATTCTTGTCCAATTAGGGTTTCTAACCAATCTTGTGCATCCAATAGGTGTTTTGTGTCATTGGATGAACAATTAGGTCATTTTCGTCCTCCCTAGGCTTATTCTTGTCCAATTAGGGTTTCTAACCAATCTTGTGAATGAAATAGGTTTTTTTGTGTCATTGGATGAACAATTATGTCATTTTCGTCCTCCCTAGGCTAATTCTTGTCAAATTATGGTTTTTAACCAATCTTGTGCATCCAATAGGTGTTTTGTGTCATTGGATGAACATTTAGGTCATTTTTGTTCTCCCTACTCTTAATCTTGTCCAATTAGGGTTTCTAACCAATCTTGTGCATCCAATAGTTGTTTTAGTGTCATTGGATGAACATATATGTCATTTTCGTCCTCCCTAAACTTAATCTTGTCCAATTAGGGTTTCTAACCAATCTTGTGCATCCAATTGGTGTTTTTGTGTCATTGGATGAACAATTAGGTCATTTTCGTCCTCCGTAGGCTAATTCTTGTCCAATTAGGGTTTCTAACCAATCTTGTGAATGAAATAGGGTATTTTTGTGTCATTGGATGAACAATTATGTCATTTTCGTCCTCCCTAGGCTAATTCTTGTCAAATTATGGTTTTTAACCAATCTTGTGCATCCAATAGGTGTTTTGTGTCATTGGATGAACATTTAGGTCATTTTCGTTCTCCCTACACTTAATCTTGTCCAATTAGGGTTTCTAACCAATCTTGTGCATCCAATAGGTGTTTTGTGTCATTGGATGACCAATTAGGTCATTTTCGTCCTCCCTAGGCTAATTCTTGTCCAATTAGGGTTTTTAACCAATCTTGTGCATCCAATAGGTGTTTTGTGTCATTGGATGAACATTTAGGTCATTTTCGTCCTCCCTACACTTAATCTTGTCCAATTAGGGTTTTTAACCAATGTTGTGTATCCAATAGGTGTTTTGTGTCATTGGATGAACAATTAGGTCATTTTCGTCCTCCCTAGGCTAATTCTTGTCCAATTAGGGTTTCTAACCAATCTTGTGCATCCAATAGGTGTTTTGTGTCATTGGATGAACAATTAGGTCATTTTCGTCCTCCCTAGGCTAATTCATGTCCAATTAGGGTTTTTAACCAATCTTGTGCATCCAATAGGTGTTTTGTGTCATTGGATGAACAATTAGGTCATTTTCGTCCTCCCTAGGCTTATTCTTGTCCAATTAGGGTTTCTAACCAATCTTGTGCATCCAATTGGTGTTTTTGTGTCATTGGATGAAAAATTAGGTCATTTACGTCCTCCCTAGGCTAATTCATGTCCAATTAGGGTTTTTAACCAATCTTGTGCATCCAATAGGTGTTTTGTGTCATTGGATGAACAATTAGGTCATTTTCGTCCTCCCTAGGCTTATTCTTGTCCAATTAGGGTTTCTAACCAATCTTGTGCATCCAATTGGTGTTTTTGTGTCATTGGATGAACAATTAGGTCATTTTCGTCCTCCCTAGGCTAATTGTTGTCCAATTAGGGTTTCTAACCAATCTTGTGAATGAAATAGGTGTTTTTGTGTCATTGGATGAACAATTATGTCATTTTCGTCCTCCCTAGGCTAATTCTTGTCAAATTATGGTTTTTAACCAATCTTGTGCATCCAATAGGTGTTTTGTGTCATTGGATGAACAATTAGGTCATTTTCGTCCTCACTAGGCTTATTCTTGTCCAATTAGGGTTTCTAACCAATCTTGTGCATCCAATTGGTGTTTTTGTGTCATTGGATGAACAATTAGGTCATTTTCGTCCTCCCTAGGCTAATTCTTGTCCAATTAGGGTTTCTAACCAATCTTGTGAATGAAATAGGTGTTTTTGTGTCATTGGATGAACAATTATTTCATTTTCGTCCTCCCTAGGCTAATTCTTGTCAAATTATGGTTTTTAACCAATCTTGTGCATCCAATAGGTGTTTTGTGTCATTGGATGAACATTTAGGTCATTTTTGTTCTCCCTACTCTTAATCTTGTCCAATTAGGGTTTCTAACCAATCTTGTGCATCCAATAGTTGTTTTTGTGTCGTTGGATGAACATATATGTCATTTTCGTCCTCCCTAGGCTAATTCATGTCCAATTAGGGTTTTTAACCAATCTTGTGTATCCAATAGGTGTTTTGTGTCATTGGATGAACAATTAGGTCATTTTCATCCTCCCTAGGCTTATTCTTGTCCAATTAGGGTTTCTAACCAATCTTGTGCATCCAATTGGTGTTTTTGTGTCATTGGATGAACAATTAGGTCATTTTCGTCCTCCCTAGGCTTATTCTTGTCCAATTAGGGTTTCTAACCAATCTTGTGCATCCAATTGGTGTTTTTGTGTCATTGGATGAACAATTAGGTCATTTTCGTCCTCCCTAGGCTAATTCTTGTCCAATTAGGGTTTCTAACCAATCTTGTGAATGAAATAGGTGTTTTTGTGTCATTCGATGAACAATTATGTCATTTTCGTCCTCCCTTGGCTAATTCTTGTCAAATTATGGTTTTTAACCAATCTTGTGCATCCAATTGGTGTTTTTGTGTGATTGGATGAACAATTAGGTCATTTTCGTCCTCCCTAGGCTTATTCTTGTCCAATTAGGGTTTCTAACCAATCTTGTGCATCCAATTGGTGTTTTTGTGTCATTGGATGAACAATTAGGTCATTTTCGTCCTCCCTAGGCTAATTCTTGTCCAATTAGGGTTTCTAACCAATCTTGTGAATGAAATAGGTGTTTTTGTGTCATTGGATGAACAATTATGTCATTTTCGTCCTCCCTAGGCTAATTCTTGTCAAATTATGCTTTTTAACCAATCTAGTGCATCCAACAGGTGTTTTGTGTCATTGGATGAACAATTAGGTCATTTTCGTCCTCCCTAGGCTAATTCTTGTCCATTTAGGGTTTCTAACCAATCTTGTGAATGAAATAGGTGTTTTCGTGTCATTGGATGATCAATTATGTCATTTTCGTCCTCCCTAGGCTAATTCTTGTCAAATTATGGTTTTTAACCAATCTTGTGCATCCAATAGGTGTTTTGTGTCATTGGACGAACATTTAGGTCATTTTTGTTCTCCCTACTCTTAATCTTGTCCAATTAGGGTTTCTAACCAATCTTGTGCATCCAATAGTTGTTTTAGTGTCATTGGATGAACATCTATGTCATTTTCGTCCTCCCTAAACTTAATCTTGTCCAATTCGGGTTTCTAACCAATCTTGTGCATCCAATAGGTGTTTTTGTGTCATTGGATGAACAATTAGGTCATTTTCATCCTCCCTAGGCTAATTCATGTCCAATTAGGGTTTTTAACAAATCTTGTGCATCCAATAGGTGTTTTGTGTCATTGGATGAACAATTAGGTCATTTTTGTCCTCCCTAGGCTAATTCTTGTCCAATTAGGGTTTCTAACCAATCTTGTGCATCCAATAGGTGTTTGTGTCATTGGATGAACATTTAGGTCATTTTCGTCCTCCCTATGCTAATTCTTTTCCAATTAGGGTTTTTAACCAATCTTGTGCATCCAATAGGTGTTTTGTGTCATTGGATGAACATTTAGGTCATTTTTGTTCTCCCTACTCTTAATCTTGTCCAATTAGGGTTTCTAACCAATCTTGTGCATCCAATAGTTGTTTTAGTGTCATTGGATGAACATATATGTCATTTTCGTCCTCCCTAAACTTAATCTTGTCCAATTAGGGTTTCTAACCAATCTTGTGCATCCAATAGGTGTTTTTGTGTCATTGGATGACCAATTAGGTCATTTTCATCCTCCCTAGGCTAATTCATGTCCAATTAGGGTTTTTAACCAATCTTGTGCATCCAATAGGTGTTTTGTGTCATTGGATAAACAATTAGGTCATTTTCGTCCTCCCTAGGCTAATTCTTGTCCAATTAGGGTTTCTAACCAATCTTGTGCATCCAATAGGTGTTTGTGTCATTGGATGAACATTTAGGTCATTTTCGTTCTCCCTACACTTAATCTTGTCCAATTAGGGTTTCTAACCAATCTTGTGCATCCAATAGGTGTTTTGTGTCATTGGATGAACAATTAGGTCATTTTCGTCCTCCCTAGGCTAATTCTTGTCCAATTAGGGTTTCTAACCAATCTTGTGAATGAAATAGGTGTTTTTGTGTCATTGGATGAACAATTATGTCATTTACGTCCCCCCTAGGCTAATTCTTGTCAAATTATGGTTTTTAACCAATCTTGTGCATCCAATAGGTGTTTTGTGTCATTGGATGAACAATTAGGTCATTTTCGTCCTCCCTAGGCTAATTCTTGTCCAATTAGGGTTTCTAACCAATCTTGTGAATGAAATAGGTGTTTTTGTGTCATTGGATGATCAATTATGTCATTTTCGTCCTCCCTAGGCTAATTCTTGTCAAATTATGGTTTTTAACAAATCTTGTGCATCCAATAGGTGTTTTGTGTCATTGGATGAACATTTAGGTCATTTTTGTTCTCCCTACTCTTAATCTTGTCCAATTAGGGTCTCTAACCAATCTTGTGCATCCAATAGTTGTTTTAGTGTCATTGGATGAACAATTAGGTCATTTTCGTTCTCCCTACACTTAATCTTGTCCAATTAGGGTTTCTAACCAATCTTGTGCATCCAATAGGTGTTTTGTGTCATTGGATGACCAATTAGGTCATTTTCGTCCTCCCTATGCTAATTCTTTTCCAATTAGGGTTTTTAACCAATCTTGTGCATCCAATAGGTGTTTTGTGTCATTGGATGAACATTTAGGTCATTTTCGTTCTCCCTACACTTAATCTTGTCCAATTAGGGTTTCTAACCAACATTGTGCATCCAATAGGTGTTTTGTGTCATTGGATGAACATTTAGGTCATTTTCGTTCTCCCTACACTTAATCTTGTCCAATTAGGGTTTCTAACCAATCTTGTGCATCCAATAGGTGTTTTGTGTCATTGGATGACCAATTAGGTCATTTTCGTCCTCCCTATGCTAATTCTTTTCCAATTAGGGTTTTTAACCAATCTTGTGCATCCAATAGGTGTTTTGTGTCATTGGATGAACTATTAGGTCATTTTTGTCCTCCCTAGGCTAATTCTTGTCCAATTAGGGTTTCTAACCAATCTTGTGCATCCAATAGGTGTTTGTGTCATTGGATGAACATTTATGTCATTTTCGTACTCCCTATGCTAATTCTTTTCCAATTAGGGTTTTTAACCAATCTTGTGCATCCAATAGGTGTTTTGTGTCATTGGATGAACATTTAGGTCATTTTCGTTCTCCCTACACTTAATCTTGTCCAATTAGGGTTTCTAACCAATCTTGTGCATCCAATAGGTGTTTTATGTCATTGGATGAACATTTAGGTCATTTTCGTCCTCCCTAGGCTAATTCTTGTCCAATTAGGGTTTCTAACCAATCTTTTGCATCCAATAGGTGTTTTGTGTCATTGGATGAACAATTAGGTCATTTTCGTCCTCCCTAGGCTAATTCTTGTCCAATTAGGGTTTCTAACCAATCTTGTGCATCCAATAGGTGTTTTGTGTCATTGGATGAACAATTAGGTCGATTTCGTCCTCCCTAGGCTTATTCTTCTCCAATTAGGGTTTCTAACCAATCTTGTGCATCCAATAGGTGTTTTTGTGTCATTGGATGAACAATTAGGTCATTTTCGTCCTCCCTAGGCTAATTCTTGTCAAATTATGGTTTTTAACCAATCTTGTGCATCCAATAGGTGTTTTGTGTCATTGGACGAACATTTAGGTCATTTTTGTTCTCCCTACTCTTAATCTTGTCCAATTAGGGTTTCTAACCAATCTTGTGCATCCAATAGTTGTTTTGTGCCATTGGATGAACATTTAGGTCATTTTCGTCCTCCCTAGGCTAATTCTTGTCAAATTACGGTTTTTAAGCAATCTTGTGCATCCAATAGGTGTTTTGTGTCATTGGATGAACAATTAGGTCATTTTCGTCCTCCCTAGGCTTATTCTTGTCCAATTAGGGTTTCTAACCAATCTTGTGCATCCAATTGGTGTTTTTGTGTCATTGGATGAACAATTAGGTCATTTTCGTCCTCCGTAGGCTAATTCTTGTCCAATTAGGGTTTCTAACCAATCTTGTGAATGAAATAGGGTATTTTTGTGTCATTGGATGAACAATTATGTCATTTTCGTCCTCCCTAGGCTAATTCTTGTCAAATTATGGTTTTTAACCAATCTTGTGCATCCAATAGGTGTTTTGTGTCATTGGATGAACAATTATGTCATTTTCGTCCTCCCTAGGCTAATTCTTGTCCAATTAGGGTTTCTAACCAATCTTGTGAATGAAATAGGTGTTTTTGTGTCATTGGATGATCAATTATGTCATTTTCGTCCTCCCTAGGCTAATTCTTGTCAAATTATGGTTTTTAGCCAATCTTGTGCATCCAATAGGTGTTTTGTGTCATTTGATGAACATTTAGGTCATTTTTGTTCTCCCTACTCTTTATCTTGTCCAATTAGGGTTTCTAACCAATCTTGTGCATCCAATAGTTGTTTTAGTGTCATTGGATGAACATATATGTCATTTTCGTCCTCCCTAAACATAATCTTGTCCAATTAGGGTTTCTAACCAATCTTGTGCATCCAATAGGTGTTTTTGTGTCATTGGATGAACAATTAGGTCATTTTCATCCTCCCTAGGCTAATTCATGTCCAATTAGGGTTTTTAACCAATCTTGTGCATCCAATAGGTGTTTTGTGTCATTGGATGAACATTTAGGTAATTTTTGTTCTCCCTACTCTTAATCTTGTCCAATTAGGGTTTCTAACCAATCTTGTGCATCCAATAGTTGTTTTTGTGTCATTGGATGAACAATTAGGTCATTTTCGTCCTCCCTAGGCTAATTCATGTCCGATTAGGGTTTTTAACCAATCTTGTGCATCCAATAGGTGTTTTGTGTCATTGGATGAACAATTAGGTCATTTTCGTCCTCCCTTGGCTTATTCTTGTCCAATTAGGGTCTCTAACCAATCTTGTGCATCCAATTGGTGTTTTTGTGTCATTGGATGAACAATTAGGTCATTTTCGTCCTCCCTAGGCTTATTCTTGTCCAATTAGGGTTCCTAACCAATCTATTGCATCCAATTGGTGTTTTTGTGTCATTGGATGAAGAACAATAAGGTCATTTTCGTCCTCCCTAGGCTAATTCTTGTCCAATTAGTGTTTCTAACCAATCTTGTGAATGAAATAGGTGTTTTTGTGTCATTGGATGAACAATTATGTCATTTTCGTCCTCCCTAGGCTAATTCATGTCCAATTAGGGTTTTTAACCAATCTTGTGCATCCAATAGGTGTTTTGTGTCATTGGATGAACAATTAGGTCATTTTTGTCCTCCCTAGGCTAATTCTTGTCCAATTAGGGTTTCTAACCAATCTTGTGCATCCAATAGGTGTTTGTGTCATTGGATGAACATTTAGGTCATTTTCGTCCTCCCTATGCTAATTCTTTTCGAATTAGGGTTTTTAACCAATCTTGTGCATCCAATAGGTGTTTTGTGTCATTGGATGAACATTTAGGTCATTTTCGTTCTCCCTACACTTAATCTTGTCCAATTAGGGTTTCTAACCAATCTTGTGCATCCAATAGGTGTTTTGTGTCATTGGATGACCAATTAGGTCATTTTCGTCCTCCCTATGCTAATTCTTTTCCAATTAGGGTTTCTAACCAATCTTGTGCATCCAATAGGTGTTTTGTGTCATTGGATGAACATTTAGGTCATTTTCGTTATCCCTACACTTAATCTTGTCCAATTAGGGTTTCTAACCAATCTTGTGCATCCAATAGGGGTTTTGTGTCATTGGATGACCAATTAGGTCATTTTCGTCCTCCCTATGCTAATTCTTTTCCAATTAAGGTTTTTGACCAATCTTGTGCATCCAATAGGTGTTTTGTGTCATTGGATGAACAATTAGGTCATTTTCGTCCTCCCTAGGCTAATTCTTGTCGAATTAGGGTTTCCAACCAACCTTGTGCATCCAATAGGTGTTTTGTGTCATTGGATGAACATTTAGGTCATTTTCGTCCTCCCTAGGCTAATTCTTGTCCAATTAGGGTTTCTAACCAATCTTTTGCATCCAATAGGTGTTTTGTGTCATTGGATGAACAATTAGGTCATTTTCGTCCTCCCTAGGCTAATTCTTGTCGAATTAGGGTTTCTAACCAACCTTGTGCATCCAATAGGTGTTTTGTGTCATTGGATGAACATTTAGGTCATTTTCGTCCTCCCTAGGCTAATTCTTGTCCAATTAGGGTTTCTAACCAATCTTTTGCATCCAATAGGTGTTTTGTGTCATTGGATGAACAATTAGGTCATTTTCGTCCTCCCTAGGCTTATTCTTGTCCAATTAGGGTTTCTAACCAATCTTGTGCATCCAATTGGTGTTTTTGTGTCATTGGATGAACAATTAGGTCATTTTCGTCCTCCCTAGGCTAATTCTTGTCAAATTATGGTTTTTAACCAATCTTGTGCATCCAATAGGTGTTTTGTGTCATTGGATGAACAATTAGGTCATTTTCGTCCTCCCTAGGCTAATTCTTGTCCAATTAGGGTTTCTAACCAATCTTGTGAATGAAATAGGTGTTTTTGTGTCATTGGATGAACAATTATGTCATTTTCATCCTCCCTAGGCTAATTCTTGTCAAATTATGCTTTTTAACCAATCTAGTGCATCCAATAGGTGTTTTGTGTCATTGGATGAACAATTAGGTCATTTTCGTCCTCCCTAGGCTAATTCTTGTCCATTTAGGGTTTCTAACCAATCTTGTGAATGAAATAGGTGTTTTTGTGTCATTGGATGATCAATTATGTCATTTTCGTCCTCCCTAGGCTAATTCTTGTCAAATTATGGTTTTTAACCAATCTTGTGCATCCAATAGGTGTTTTGTGTCATTGGACGAACATTTAGGTCATTTTTGTTCTCCCTACTCTTAATCTTGTCCAATTAGGGTTTCTAACCAATCTTGTGCATCCAATAGTTGTTTTAGTGTCATTGGATGAACATATATGTCATTTTCGTCCTCCCTAAACTTAATCTTGTCCAATTCGGGTTTCTAACCAATCTTGTGCATCCAATAGGTGTTTTTGTGTCATTGGATGAACAATTAGGTCATTTTCATCCTCCCTAGGCTAATTCATGTCCAATTAGGGTTTTTAACCAATCTTGTGCATCCAATACGTGTTTTGTGTCATTGGATGAACAGTTAGATCATTTTCGTTCTCCCTAGGCAAATTCGTGTCCAATTAGGGTTTCTAACCAATCTTGTGCATCCAATAGGTGTTTTTGTGTCATTGGATGAACAATTAGGTCATTTTCGTCCTCCCTAGGCTAATTCTTGTCCAATTAGGGTTTCTAACCAATCTTGTGCATCCAATAGGAGTTTTGTGTCATTGGATGAACAATTAGGTCATTTTCGTCCTCCCTAGGCTAATTCATTTCCAATTAGGGTTTCTAACCAATCTTGTGCATCCAATAGTTGTTTTTGTGTCATTGGATGAACATTTATGTCATTTTCGTCCTCCCTAAACTTAATCTTGTCCAATTAGGGTTTCTAACCAATCTTGTGCATCCAATAGGTGTTTTTGTGTCATTGGATGAACAATTAGGTCATTTTCGTCCTCCCTAGGCTTATTCTTGTCCAATTAGGGTTTCTAACCAATCTTGTGCATCCAATTGGTTTTTTTGTGTCATTGGATGAACAATTAGGTCATTTTCGTCCTCCCTAGGCTAATTCTTGTCCAATTAGGGTTTCTAACCAATCTTGTGAATGAAATAGGTGTTTTTGTGTCATTGGATGAACAATTATGTCATTTTCGTCCTCCCTAGGCTAATTCTTGTCAAATTATGGTTTTTAACCAATCTTGTGCATCCAATAGGTGTTTTGTGTCATTGGATGAACAATTAGGTCATTTTCGTCCTCCCTAGGCTAATTCTTGTCCAATTAGGGTTTCTAACCAATCTTGTGCATCCAATAGGTGTTTGTGTCATTGGATGAACATTTAGGTCATTTTCGTTCTCCCTACACTTAATCTTGTCCAATTAGGGTTTCTAACCAATCTTGTGCATCCAATAGGTGTTTTGTGTCATTGGATGAACATTTAGGTCATTTTTGTTCTCCCTACTCTTAATCTTGTCCAATTAGGGTTTCTAACCAATCTTGTGCATCCAATAGTTGTTTTAGTGTCATTGGATGAACATATATGTCATTTTCGTCCTCCCTAAACTTAATCTTGTCCAATTAGGGTTTCTAACCAATCTTGTGCATCCAATAGGTGTTTTTGTGTCGTTGGATGAACAATTAGGTCATTTTCATCCTCCCTAGGCTAATTCATGTCCGATTAGGGTTTTTAACCAATCTTGTGCATCCAATAGGTGTTTTGTGCCATTGGATGAACATTTAGGTCATTTTCGTCCTCCCTAGGCTAATTCTTGTCAAATTACGGTTTTTAAGCAATCTTGTGCATCCAATAGGTGTTTTGTGTCATTGGATGAACAATTAGGTCATTTTCGTCCTCCCTAGGCTTATTCTTGTCCAATTAGGGTTTCTAACCAATCTTGTGCATCCAATTGGTGTTTTTGTGTCATTGGATGAACAATTAGGTCATTTTCGTCCTCCGTAGGCTAATTCTTGTCCAATTAGGGTTTCTAACCAATCTTGTGAATGAAATAGGGTATTTTTGTGTCATTAGATGAACAATTATGTCATTTTCGTCCTCCCTAGGCTAATTCTTGTCAAATTATGGTTTTTAACCAATCTTGTGCATCCAATAGGTGTTTTGTGTCATTGGATGAACAATTAGGTCATTTTCGTCCTCCCTAGGCTAATTCTTGTCCAATTAGGGTTTCTAACCAATCTTGTGAATGAAATAGGTGTTTTTGTGTCATTGGATGATCAATTATGTCATTTTCGTCCTCCCTAGGCTAATTCTTGTCAAATTATGGTTTTTAACCAATCTTGTGCATCCAATAGGTGTTTTGTCTCATTTGACGAACATTTAGGTCATTTTTGTTCTCCCTACTCTTAATCTTGTCCAATTAGGGTTTCTAACCAATCTTGTGCATCCAATAGTTGTTTTAGTGTCATTGGATGAACATATATGTCATTTTCTCCTCCCTAAACATAATCTTGTCCAATTAGGGTTTCTAACCAATCTTGTGCATCCAATAGGTGTTTTTGTGTCATTGGATGAACAATTAGGTCATTTTCATCCTCCCTAGGCTAATTCATGTCCAATTAGGGTTTTTAACCAATCTTGTGCATCCAATAGGTGTTTTGTGTCGTTGGATGAACATTTAGGTCATTTTCGTCCTCCCTAGGCTAATTCTTGTCCAATTAGGGTTTCTAACCAATCTTGTGCATCCAATAGGTGTTTGTGTCATTGGATGAACATTTAGGTCATTTTCGTTCTCCCTACACTTAATCTTGTCCAATTAGGGTTTCTAACCAATCTTGTGCATCCAATAGGTGTTTTTGTGTCATTGGATAAACATTTATGTCATTTTCGTCCTCCCTAAACTTAATCTTGTCCAATTAGGGTTTCTAACCAATCTTGTGCATCCAATAGGTGTTTTTGTGTCTTTGGATGAACAATTAGGTCATTTTCATCCTCCCTAGGCTAATTCATGTCCAATTAGGGTTTTTAGCCAATCTTGTGCATCCAATAGGTGTTTTGTGTCATTGGATGAACAATTAGGTCATTTTCGTCCTCCCTAGGCTAATTCTTGTCCAATTAGGGTTTCTAACCAATCTTGTGAATGAAATAGGTGTTTTTGTGTCATTGGATGAACAATTATGTCATTTTCGTCCTCCCTAGGCTAATTCTTGTCCAATTAGGGTTTCTAACCAATCTTGTGCATCCAATAGGTGTTTTGTGTCATTGGATGACCAATTAGGTCATTTTCGTCCTCCCTAGGCTAATTCTTTTCCAATTAGGGTTTTTAACCAATCTTTTGCATCCATAGGTGTTTTGTGTCATTGGATGAACATTTAGGTCATTTTTGTTCTCCCTACTCTTAATCTTGTCCAATTAGGGTTTCTAACCAATCTTGTGCATCCAATAGTTGTTTTAGTGTCATTGGATGAACATATATGTCATTTTCGTCCTCCCTAAACTTAATCTTGTCCAATTAGGGTTTCTAACCAATCTTGTGCATCCAATAGGTGTTTTTGTGTCGTTGGATGAACAATTAGGTCATTTTCATCCTCCCTAGGCTAATTCATGTCCGATTAGGGTTTTTAACCAATCTTGTGCATCCAATAGGTGTTTTGTGCCATTGGATGAACATTTAGGTCATTTTCGTCCTCCCTAGGCTAATTCTTGTCAAATTACGGTTTTTAAGCAATCTTGTGCATCCAATAGGTGTTTTGTGTCATTGGATGAACAATTAGGTCATTTTCGTCCTCCCTAGGCTTATTCTTGTCCAATTAGGGTTTCTAACCAATCTTGTGCATCCAATTGGTGTTGTTGTGTCATTGGATGAACAATTAGGTCATTTTCGTCCTCCCTAGGCTTATTCTTGTCCAATTAGGGTTTCTAACCAATCTTGTACATCCAATTGGTGTTTTTGTGTCATTGGATGAACAATTAGGTCATTTTCGTCCTCCCTAGGCTAATTCTTGTCCAATTAGGGTTTCTAACCAATCTTGTGAATGAAATAGGTGTTTTTGTGTCATTGGATGATCAATTATGTCATTTTCGTCCTCCCTAGGCTAATTCTTGTCAAATTATGGTTTTTAACCAATCTTGTGCATCCAATAGGTGTTTTGTGTCATTGGATGAACATTTAGGTCATTTTCGTTCTCCCTACACTTAATCTTGTCCAATTAGGGTTTCTAACCAATCTTGTGCATCCAATAGGTGTTTTGTGTCATTGGATGAACAATTAGGTCATTTTCGTCCTCCCTAGGCTAATTCTTGTCCAATTAGGGTTTCTAACCAATCTTGTGAATGAAATAGGTGTTTTTGTGTCATTGGATGAACAATTATGTCATTTTCGTCCCCCCTAGGCTAATTCTTGTCAAATTATGGTTTTTAACCAATCTTGTGCATCCAATAGGTGTTTTGTGTCATTGGATGAACAATTAGGTCATTTTCGTCCTCCCTAGGCTAATTCTTGTCCAATTAGGGTTTCTAACTAATCTTGTGAATGAAATAGGTGTTTTTGTGTCATTGGATGATCAATTATGTCATTTTCGTCCTCCCTAGGCTAATTCTTGTCAAATTATGGTTTTTAACCAATCTTGTGCATCCAATAGGTGTTTTGTGTCATTGGATGAACATTTAGGTCATTTTTGTTCTCCCTACTCTTAATCTTGTCCAATTAGGGTTTCTAACCAATCTTGTGCATCCAATAGTTGTTTTTGTGTCATTGGATGAACATATATGTCATTTTCGTCCTCCCTAGGCTAATTCATGTCCAATTAGGGTTTTTAACCAATCTTGTGCATCCAATAGGTGTTTTGTGTCATTGGATGAACAATTAGGTCATTTTCGTCCTCCCTAGGCTAATTCTTGTCCAATTAGGGTTTCTAACCAATCTTGTGCATCCAATTGGTGTTTTTGTGTCATTGGATGAACAATTAGGTCATTTTCGTCCTCCCTAGGCTAATTCTTGTCCAATTAGGGTTTCTAACCAATCTTGTGAATGAAATAGGTGTTTTTGTGTCATTGGATGAACAATTATGTCATTTTCGTCCTCCCTAGGCTAATTCTTGTCCAATTAGGGTTTCTAACCAATCTTGTGCATCCAATAGGTGTTTTGTGTCATTGGATGACCAATTAGGTCATTTTCGTCATCCCTAGGCTAATTCTTTTCCAATTAGGGTTTTTAACCAATCTTTTGCATCCATAGGTGTTTTGTGTCATTTGATGAACAATTAGGTCATTTTCGTCCTCCCTAGGCTTATGCTTGTCTAATTAGGGTTTCTAACCAATCTTGTGCATCCAATTGGTGTTTTTGTGTCATTGGATGAACAATTAGGTCATTTTCGTCCTCCCTAGGCTAATTCTTGTCCAATTAGGGTTTCTAACCAATCTTGTGAATCAAATAGGTGTTTTTGTGTCATTGGATGAACAATTATGTCATTTTCGTCCTCCCTAGGCTAATTCTTGTCAAATTACGGTTTTTAACCAATCTTGTGCATCCAATAGGTGTTTTGTGTCATTGGATGAATATTTAGGTCATTTTTGTTCTCCCTACTCTTAATCTTGTCCAATTAGGGTTTCTAACCAATCTTGTGCATCCAATAGTTGTTTTTGTGTCATTGGATGAACAATTAGGTCATTTTCGTCCTCCCTAGGCTTATTCTTGTCCAATTAGGGTTTCTAACCAATCTTGTGCATCCAATTGGTGTTTTTGTGTCATTGGATGAACAATTAGGTCATTTTCGTCCTCCCTAGGCTAATTCTTGTTCAATTAGGGTTTCTAACCAATCTTGTGAATGAAATAGGTGTTTTTGTGTCATTGGATGAACAATTATGTCATTTTCGTCCTCCCTAGGCTAATTCTTGTCCAATTAGGGTTTCTAACCAATCTTGTGCATCCAATTGGTGTTTTTGTGTCATTGGATGAACAATTAGGTCATTTTCGTCCTCCCTAGGCTAATTCTTGTCCAATTAGGGTTTCTAACCAATCTTGTGAATGAAATAGGTGTTTTTGTGTCATTGGATGAACAATTATGTCATTTTCGTCCTCCCTAGGCTAATTCTTGTCAAATTATGGTTTTTAACCAATCTTGTGCATCCAATAGGTGTTTTGTGTCATTGGATGAACATTTAGGTCATTTTTGTTCTCCCTACTCTTAATCTTGTCCAATTAGGGTTTCTAACCAATCTTGTGCATCCAATAGTTGTTTTAGTGTCATTGGATGAACATATATGTCATTTTCGTCCTCCCTAAACTTAATCTTGTCCAATTCGGGTTTCTAACCAATCTTGTGCATCCAATAGGTGTTTTTGTGTCATTGGATGAACAATTAGGTCATTTTCATCCTCCCTAGGCTAATTCATGTCCAATTAGGGTTTTTAACCAATCTTGTGCATCCAATAGGTGTTTTGTGTCATTGGATGAACAATTAGGTCATTTTCGTCCTCCCTAGGCTTATTCTTGTCCAATTAGGGTTTCTAACCAATCTTGTGCATCCAATTGGTGTTTTTGTGTCATTGGATGAATAATTAGGTCATTTTCGTCCTCCCTAGGCTTATTCTTGTCCAATTAGGATTTCTAACCAATCTTGTGCATCCAATTGGTGTTTTTGTGTAATTGGATGAACAATTAGGTCATTTTCGTCCTCCCTAGGCTAATTCTTGTCCAATTAGGGTTTCTAACCAATCTTGTGAATGAAATAGGTGTTTTTGTGTCATTGGATGAACAATTATGTCATTTTCGTCCTCCCTAGGCTAATTCTTATCAAATTATGGTTTTTAACCAATCTTGTGCATCCAATAGGTGTTTTGTGTCATTGGACGAACATTTAGGTCATTTTTGTTCTCCCTACTCTTAATCTTGTCCAATTAGGGTTTCTAACCAATCTTGTGCATCCAATAGTTGTTTTAGTGTCATTGGATGAACATATATGTCATTTTCGTCTTCCCTAAACTTAATCTTGTCCAATTAGGGTTTCTAACCAATCTTGTGCATCCAATAGGTGTTTTTGTGTCTTTGGATGAACAATTAGGTCATTTTTATCCTCCCTAGGCTAATTCTTGTCCAATTAGGGTTTCTAACCAATCTTGTGAATGAAATAGGTGTTTTTGTGTCATTGGATGAACAATTATGTCATTTTCGTCCTCCCTAGGCTAATTCTTGTCAAATTATGGTTTTTAACCAATCTTGTGTATCCAATAGGTGTTTTGTGTCGTTGGATGAACATTTAGGTCATTTTTGTTCTCCCTACTCTTAATCTTGTCCAATTAGGGTTTCTAACCAATCTTGTGCATCCAATAGTTGTTTTTGTGTCATTGGATGAACATATATGTCATTTTCGTCCTCCCGAGGCTAATTCATGTCCAATTAGGGTTTTTAACCAATCTTGTGCATCCAATAGGTGTTTTGTGTCATTGGATGAACAATTAGGTCATTTTCGTCCTCCCTAGGCTTATTCTTGTCCAATTAGGGTTTCTAACCAATCTTGTGCATCCAATTGGTGTTTTTGTGTCATTGGATGAACAATTAGGTCATTTTCGTCCTCCCTAGGGTTATTCTTGTCCAATTAGGGTTTCTAACCAATCTTGTGCATCCAATTGGTGTTTTTGTGTCATTGGATGAACAATTACGTCATTTTCGTCCTCCCTAGGCTAATTGTTGTCCAATTAGGGTTTCTAACCAATCTTGTGAATGAAATAGGTGTTTTTGTGTCATTGGATGAACAATTATGTCATTTTCGTCCTCCCTAGGCTAATTCTTGTCAAATTATGGTTTTTAACCAATCTTGTGCATCCAATAGGTGTTTTGTGTCATTGGATGAACAATTAGGTCATTTTCGTCCTCCCTAGGCTAATTCTTGTCCAATTAGGGTTTCTAACCAATCTTGTGAATGAAATAGGTGTTTTTGTGTCATTGGATGATCAATTATGTCATTTTCGTCCTCCCTAGGCTAATTCTTGTCAAATTATGGTTTTTAACCAATCTTGTGCATCCAATAGGTGTTTTGTGTCATTGGATGAACAATTAGGTCATTTTCGTCCTCCCAAGGCTAATTCTTGTCCAATTAGGGTTTCTAACCAATCTTGTGAATGAAATAGGTGTTTTTGTGTCATTGGATGATCAATTATGTCATTTTCGTCCTCCCTAGGCTAATTCTTGTCAAATTATGGTTTTTAACCAATCTTGTGCATCCAATAGGTGTTTTGTGTCATTGGATGAACAATTAGGTCATTTTCGTCCTCCCTAGGCTAATTCTTTTCCAATTAGGGTTTCTAACCAATCTTTTGCATCCATAGGTGTTTTGTGTCATTTGATGAACAATTAGGTCATTTTCGTCCTCCCTAGGCTTATGCTTGTCTAATTAGGGTTTCTAACCAATCTTGTGCATCCAATAGGTGTTTTTGTGTCATTGGATGAACAATTAGGTCATTTTCGTCCTCCCTAGGCTAATTCTTGTCCAATTAGGGTTTTTAACCAATCTTGTGCATCCAATAGGTGTTTTGTGTCATTGGATGAACATTTAGGTCATTTTCGTCCTCCCTAGGCTTATTCTTGTCCAATTAGGGTTTCTAACCAATCTTGTGCATCCAATTGGTGTTTTTGTGTCATTGGACGAACAATTAGATCATTTTCGTCCTCCCTAGGCTAATTCTTGTCCAATTAGGGTTTCTAACCAATCTTGTGAATGAAATAGGTGTTTTTGTGTCATTGGATGAACAATTATGTCATTTTCGTCCTCCCTAGGCTAATTCTTGTCAAATTATGGTTTTTAACCAATCTTGTGCATCCAATAGGTGTTTTGTGTCATTGGATGAACATTTAGGTCATTTTCGTTCTCCCTACACTTAATCTTGTCCAATTAGGGTTTCTAACCAATCTTGTGCATCCAATAGGTGTTTTGTGTCATTGGATGAACAACTAGGTCATTTTCGTCCTCCCTAGGCTAATTCTTGTCCAATTAGGGTTTTTAACCAATCTTCCGTATCGAATAGGTGTTTTGTGTCATTGGATGAACAATTATGTTATTTTCGTCCTCCCTAAACTTAATCTTGTCCAATTAGGGTTTCTAACCAATCTTGTGCATCCAATAGGTGTTTTTGTGTCTTTGGATGAACAATTAGGTCATTTTCATCCTCCCTAGGCTAATTCATGTCCAATTAGGGTTTTTAACCAATCTTGTGCATCCAATAGGTGTTATGTGTCATTGGATGAACAATTAGGTCATTTTCGTCCTCCCTAGGCTAATTCTTGTCCAATTAGGGTTTCTAAACAATCTTGTGCATCCAATTGATGTTTTTGTGTCATTGGATGAACAATTAGGTCATTTTCCACCTCTCTAGGCTAATTCTTGTCCAATTAGGGTTTCTAACTAATCTTGTGAATGAAATAGGTATTTTTGTGTCATTGGATGAACAATTAGGTCATTTTCCTCCTCCCTAGGCTAATTCATATCCAATTAGGGTTTTTAACCAATCTTGTGCATCCAATAGGTGTTTTGTGTCATTGGATGAACATTTAGGTCATTTTCGTTCTCCCTACACTTAATCTTGTCCAATTAGGGTTTCTAACCAATCTTGTGCATCCAATAGGTGTTTTGTGTCATTGGATGACCAATTAGGTCATTTTCGTCTTCCCTAGGCTAATTCTTTTCCAATTAGGGTTTTTAACCAATCTTTTGCATCCATAGGTGTTTTGTGTCATTTGATGAACAATTAGGTCATTTTTGTCCTCCCTAGGCTTATGCTTGTCTAATTAGGGTTTCTAACCAATCTTGTGCATCCAATAGGTGTTTTTGTGTCATTGGATGAACAATTAGGTCATTTTCGTCCTCCCTAGGCTAATTCTTGTCCAATTAGGGTTTTTAACCAATCTTGTGCATCCAATAGGTGTTTTGTGTCATTGGATGAACATTTAGGTCATTTTCGTCGTCCCAACAATTAAACTTGTCCAATTAGGGTTTTTAACCAATCTTGTGCATCCAATAGGTGTTTTGTGTCATTGGATGAACAATTAGGTCACTTTCGTCCTCCCTAGGCTAATTCTTGTCGAATTAGGGTTTCTAACCAACCTTGTGCATCCAATAGGTGTTTTGTGTCATTGGATGAACATTTAGGTCATTTTCGTCCTCCCTAGGCTAATTCTTGTCCAATTAGCGTTTCTAACCAATCTTTTGCATCCAATAGGTGTTTTGTGTCATTGGATGAACAATTAGGTCATTTTCGTCCTCCCTAGGCTAATTCTTGTCCAATTAGGGTTTGTAACCAATCTTGTGCATCCAATAGGTGTTTTGTGTCATTGGATGAACAATTAGGTCATTTTCGTCCTCCCTAGGCTTATTCTTGTCCAATTAGGGTTTCTAACCAATCTTGTGCATCCAATAGGTGTTTTTGTGTCATTGGATGAACAATTAGGTCATTTTCGTCCTCCCTAAACTAATTCTTGTCCAATTAGGGTTTTTAACCAATCTTGTGCATCCAATAGGTGTTTTGTGTCATTGGATGAACACTTAGGTCATTTTCGTCCTCCCAACACTTAAACTTGTCCAATTAGGGTTTTTAACCAATCTTGTGCATCCAATAGGTGTTTTTGTGTCTTTGGATGAACAATTAGGTTATTTTCATCCTCCCTAGGCTAATTCATGTCCAATTAGGGTTTTTAACCAATCTTGTGCATCCAATAGGTGTTTTGTGTCATTGGATGAACAATTAGGTCATTTTCGTCCTCCCTAGGCTTTTTCTTGTCCAATTAGGCTTTCTAACCAATCTTGTGCATCCAATTGGTGTTTTTGTGTCATTGGACGAACAATTAGATCATTTTCGTCCTCCCTAGGCTAATTCTTGTCAAATTATGGTTTTTAACCAATCTTGTGCATCCAATAGGTGTTTTGTGTCATTGGATGAACATTTAGGTCATTTTTGTTCTCCCTACTCTTAATCTTGTCCAATTAGGGTTTCTAACCAACCTTGTGCATCCAATAGGTGTTTTGTGTCATTGGATGAACATTTAGGTCATTTTCGTCCTCCCTAGGCTAATTCTTGTCCAATTAGGGTTTCTAACCAATCTTTTGCATCCAATAGGTGTTTTGTGTCATTGGATGAACAATTAGGTCATTTTCGTCCTCCCTAGGCTAATTCTTGTCGAATTAGGGTTTCTAACCAACCTTGTGCATCCAATAGGTGTTTTGTGTCATTGGATGAACATTTAGGTCATTTTCGTCCTCCCTAGGCTAATTCTTGTCCAATTAGCGTTTCTAACCAATCTTTTGCATCCAATAGGTGTTTTGTGTCATTGGATGAACAATTAGGTCATTTTGGTCCTCCCTAGGCTAATTCTTGTCCAATTAGGGTTTGTAACCAATCTTGTGCATCCAATAGGTGTTTTGTGTCATTGGATGAACAATTAGGTCATTTTCGTCCTCCCTAGGCTTATTCTTGTCCAATTAGGGTTTCTAACCAATCTTGTGCATCCAATAGGTGTTTTTGTGTCATTGGATGAACAATTAGGTCATTTTCGTCCTCCCTAGGCTTATTCTTGTCCAATTAGGGTTTCTAACCAATCTTGTGAATGAAATAGGTGTTTTTGTGTCATTGGATGAACAATTATGTCATTTTCGTCCTCCCTAGGCTAATTCTTGTCCAATTAGGGTTTCTAACCAATCTTGTGCATCCAATAGGTGTTTTGTGTCATTGGATGAACAATTAGGTCATTTTCGTCCTCCCTAGGCTTATTCTTGTCCAATTAGGGTTTCTAACCAATCTTGTGCATCCAATTGGTGTTTTTGTGTCATTGGATGAACAATTAGGTCATTTTCGTCCTCCCTAGGCTAATTCTTGTCCAATTAGGGTTTCTAACCAATCTTGTGCATCCAATAGGTGTTTTTGTGTCATTGGATGAACAATTATGTCATTTTCGTCCTCCCTAGGCTAATTCTTGTCAAATTATGGTTTTTAACCAATCTTGTGCATCCAATAGGTGTTTTGTGTCATTGGATGAACATTTAGGTCATTTTTGTTCTCCCTACTCTTAATCTTGTCCAATTAGGGTTTCTAACCAATCTTGTGCATCCAATAGTTGTTTTAGTGTCATTTGATGAACATATATGTCATTTTCGTCCTCCCTAAACTTAATCTTGTCCAATTAGGGTTTCTAACCAATCTTGTGCATCCAATAGGTGTTTTTGTGTCATTGGATGACCAATTAGGTCATTTTCATCCTCCCTAGGCTAATTCATGTCCAATTAGGGTTTTTAACCAATCTTGTGCATCCAATAGGTGTTTTGTGTCATTGGATAAACAATTAGGTCATTTTCGTCCTCCCTAGGCTAATTCTTGTCCAATTAGGGTTTCTAACCAATCTTGTGCATCCAATAGGTGTTTGTGTCATTGGATGAACATTTAGGTCATTTTCGTTCTCCCTACACTTAATCTTGTCCAATTAGGGTTTCTAACCAATCTTGTGCATCCAATAGGTGTTTTGTGTCATTGGATGAACAACTAGGTCATTTTCGTCCTCCCTAGGCTAATTCTTGTCCAATTAGGGTTTCTAACCAATCTTGTGCATCCAATAGTTGTTTTAGTGTCATTGGATGAACATATATGTCATTTTCGTCCTCCCTAAACTTAATCTTGTCCAATTAGGGTTTCTAACCAATCTTGTGCATCCAATAGGTGTTTTGTGTCATTGGATGAACAATTAGGTCATTTTCGTCCTCCCTAGGCTTATTCTTGTCCAATTAGGGTTTCTAACCAATCATGTGCATCCAATTGGTTTTTTTGTGTCATTGGATGAAAAATTAGGTCATTTTCGTACTCCCTAGGCTAATTCTTGTCCAATTAGGGTTTCTAACCAATCTTGTGAATGAAATAGGTGTTTTTGTGTCATTGGATGAACAATTATGTCATTTTCGTCCTCCCTAGGCTAATTCTTGTCAAATTATGGTTTTTAACCAATCTTGTGTATCCAATAGGTGTTTTGTGTCGTTGGATGAACATTTAGGTCATTTTTGTTCTCCCTACTCTTAATCTTGTCCAATTAGGGTTTCTAACCAATCTTGTGCATCCAATAGTTGTTTTTGTGTCATTGGATGAACATATATGTCATTTTCGTCCTCCCGAGGCTAATTCATGTCCAATTAGGGTTTTTAACCAATCTTGTGCATCCAATAGGTGTTTTGTGTCATTGGATGAACAATTAGGTCATTTTCGTCCTCCCTAGGCTTATTCTTGTCCAATTAGGGTTTCTAACCAATCTTGTGCATCCAATTGGTGTTTTTGTGTCATTGGATGAAAAATTAGGTCATTTACGTCCTCCCTAGGCTAATTCATGTCCAATTAGGGTTTTTAACCAATCTTGTGCATCCAATAGGTGTTTTGTGTCATTGGATGAACAATTAGGTCATTTTCGTCCTCCCTAGGCTTATTCTTGTCCAATTAGGGTTTCTAACCAATCTTGTGCATCCAATTGGTGTTTTTGTGTCATTGGACGAACAATTAGATCATTTTCGTCCTCCCTAGGCTAATTCTTGTCCAATTAGGGTTTCTAACCAATCTTGTGAATGAAATAGGTGTTTTTGTGTCATTGGATGAACAATTATGTCATTTTCGTCCTCCCTAGGCTAATTCTTGTCAAATTATGGTTTTTAACCAATCTTGTGCATCCAATAGGTGTTTTGTGTCATTGGATGAACATTTAGGTCATTTTTGTTCTCCCTACTCTTAATCTTGTCCAATTAGGGTTTCTAACCAACCTTGTGCATCCAATAGGTGTTTTGTGTCATTGGATGAACATTTAGGTCATTTTCGTCCTCCCTAGGCTAATTCTTGTCCAATTAGGGTTTCTAACCAATCTTTTGCATCCAATAGCTGTTTTGTATCATTGGATGAACAATTAGGTCATTTTCGTCCTCCCTAGGCTAATTCTTGTCCAATTAGGGTTTCTAACCAATCTTGTGCATCCAATAGGTGTTTTGTGTCATTGGATGAACAATTAGGTCATTTTCGTCCTCCCTAGGCTTTTTCTTGTCCAATTAGGGTTTCTAACCAATCTTGTGCATCCAATTGGTGTTTTTGTGTCATTGGATGAAAAATTAGGTCATTTTCGTCCTCCCTAGGCTAATTCTTGTCCAATTAGGGTTTCTAACCAATCTTGTGAATGAAATAGGTGTTTTTGTGTCATTGGATGAACAATTATGTCATTTTCGTCCTCCCTAGGCTAATTCTTGTCAAATTATGGTTTTTAACCAATCTTGTGCATCCAATAGGTGTTTTGTGTCATTGGATGAACATTTAGGTCATTTTTGTTCTCCCTACTCTTAATCTTGTCCAATTAGGGTTTCTAACCAATCTTGTGCATCCAATAGTTGTTTTAGTGTCATTGGATGAACATATATGTCATTTTCATCCTCCCTAAACTTAATCTTGTCCAATTAGGGTTTCTAACCAATCTTGTGTATCCAATAGGTGTTTTTGTGTCATTGGATGAACAATTAGGTCATTTTCATCCTCCCTAGGCTAATTCATGTCCAATTAGGGTTTTTAACCAATCTTGTGCATCCAATAGGTGTTTTGTGCCATTGGATGAACATTTAGGTCATTTTCGTCCTCCCTAGGCTAATTCTTGTCAAATTACGGTTTTTAAGCAATCTTGTGCATCCAACAGGTGTTTTGTGTCATTGGATGAACAATTAGGTCATTTTCGTCCTCCCTAGGCTAATTCTTGTCCAATTAGGGTTTCTAACCAATCTTGTGAATGAAATAGGTGTTTTTGTGTCATTGGATGAACAATTATGTCATTTTCGTCCCCCCTAGGCTAATTCTTGTCAAATTATGGTTTTTAACCAATCTTGTGCATCCAATAGGTGTTTTGTGTCATTGGATGAACAATTAGGTCATTTTCGTCCTCCCT
>JBBPBS010001162.1:635795-696126 GCA_037974835.1 Cicer judaicum | reverse complement strand
ATTAGGGTTTTTAACCAATCTTGTGCATCCAATAGGTGTTTTGTGTCGTTGGATGAACATTTAGGTCATTTTCGTCCTCCCTAGGCTAATTCTTGTCCAATTAGGGTTTCTAACCAATCTTGTGCATCCAATAGGTGTTTGTGTCATTGGATGAACATTTAGGTCATTTTCGTTCTCCCTACACTTAATCTTGTCCAATTAGGGTTTCTAACCAATCTTGTGCATCCAATAGGTGTTTTGTGTCATTGGATGAACAACTAGGTCATTTTCGTCCTCCCTAGGCTAATTCTTGTCCAATTAGGGTTTTTAACCAATCTTCCATATCGAATAGGTGTTTTGTGTCATTGGATGAACAATTATGTTATTTTCGTCCTCCCTAAACTTAATCTTGTCCAATTAGGGTTTCTAACCAATCTTGTGCATCCAATAGGTGTTTTTGTGTCTTTGGATGAACAATTAGGTCATTTTCATCCTCCCTAGGCTAATTCATGTCCAATTAGGGTTTTTAACCAATCTTGTGCATCCAATAGGTGTTATGTGTCATTGGATGAACAATTAGGTCATTTTCGTCCTCCCTAGGCTAATTCTTGTCCAATTAGGGTTTCTAACCAATCTTGTGCATCCAATTGATGTTTTTGTGTCATTGGATGAACAATTAGGTCATTTTCCACCTCCCTAGGCTAATTCTTGTCCAATTAGAGTTTCTAACTAATCTTGTGAATGAAATAGGTGTTTTTGTGTCATTGGATGAACAATTAGGTCATTTTCATCCTCCCAAGGCTAATTCATGTCCAATTAGGGTTTCTAACCAATCTTGTGCATCCAATAGTTGTTTTTGTGTCATTGGATGAACATTTATGTCATTTTCGTCCTCCCTAAACTTAATCTTGTCCAATTAGGGTTTCTAACCAATCTTGTGCATCCAATAGGTGTTTTTGTGTCTTTGGATGAACAATTAGGTCGTTTTCATACTCCCTAGGCTAATTCTTGTCCAATTAGGTTTTCTAACCAATCTTGTGCATCCAATAGGTATTTTTGTGTCATTGGATGAACAATTAGGTCATTTTCCTCCTCCCTAGGCTAATTCATATCCAATTAGGGTTTTTAACCAATCTTGTGCATCCAATAGGTGTTTTGTGTCATTGGATGAACATTTAGGTCATTTTCGTTCTCCCTACACTTAATCTTGTCCAATTAGGGTTTCTAACCAATCTTGTGCATCCAATAGGTGTTTTGTGTCATTGGATGACCAATTAGGTCATTTTCGTCCTCCCTAGGCTAATTCTTTTCCAATTAGGGTTTTTAACCAATCTTTTGCATCCATAGGTGTTTTGTGTCATTTGATGAACAATTAGGTCATTTTCGTCCTCCCTAGGCTTATGCTTGTCTAATTAGGGTTTCTAACCAATCTTGTGCATCCAATAGGTGTTTTTGTGTCATTGGATGAACAATTAGGTCATTTTCGTCCTCCCTAGGCTAATTCTTGTCCAATTAGGGTTTTTAACCAATCTTGTGCATCCAATAGGTGTTTTGTGTCATTGGATGAACATTTAGGTCATTTTCGTCCTCCCTAGGCTTATTCTTGTCCAATTAGGGTTTCTAACCAATCTTGTGCATCCAATTGGTGTTTTTGTGTCATTGGACGAACAATTAGATCATTTTCGTCCTCCCTAGGCTAATTCTTGTCCAATTAGGGTTTCTAACCAATCTTGTGAATGAAATAGGTGTTTTTGTGTCATTGGATGAACAATTATGTCATTTTCGTCCTCCCTAGGCTAATTCTTGTCAAATTATGGTTTTTAACCAATCTTGTGCATCCAATAGGTGTTTTGTGTCATTGGATGAACATTTAGGTCATTTTTGTTCTCCCTACTCTTATTCTTGTCCAATTAGGGTTTCTAACCAATCTTGTGCATCCAATAGTTGTTTTTGTGTCATTGGATGAACATATATGTCATTTTCGTCCTCCCTAAACTTAATCTTGTCCAATTAGGGTTTCTAACCAATCTTGTGCATCCAATAGGTGTTTTTGTGTCATTGGATGAACAATTAGGTCATTTTCATCGTCCCTAGGCTAATTCATGTCCAATTAGGGTTTTTAACCAATCTTGTGCATCCAATAGGTGTTTTGTGTCATTGGATGAACAATTAGATCATTTTCGTCCTCCCTAGGCTTAATCTTGTCCAATTAGGGTTTCTAACCAATCTTGTGCATCCAATAGGTGTTTGTGTCATTGGATGAACATTTAGGTCATTTTCGTTCTCCCTACACTTAATCTTGTCCAATTAGGGTTTCTAACCAATCTTGTGCATCCAATAGTTGTTTTTGTGTCATTGGATGAACATTTATGTCATTTTCGTCCTCCCTAAACTTAATCTTGTCCAATTAGGGTTTCTAACCAATCTTGTGCATCCAATAGGTGTTTTTGTGTCATTGGATGAATAATTAGGTCATTTTCATCCTCCCTAGGCTAATTCATGTCCAATTAGGGTTTTTAACCAATCTTGTGCATCCAATAGGTGTTTTGTGTCATTGGATGAACAATTAGGTCATTTTCGTCCTCCCTAGGCTAATTCTTGTCCAATTAGGGTTTGTAACCAATCTTGTGCATCCAATAGGTGTTTTGTGTCATTGGATGAACAATTAGGTCATTTTCGTCCTCCCTAGGCTTATTCTTGTCCAATTAGGGTTTCTAACCAATCTTGTGCATTCAATAGGTGTTTTTGTGTCATTGGATGAACAATTAGGTCATTTTCGTCCTCCCTAGGCTAATTCTTGTCCAATTAGAGTTTTTAACCAATCTTGTGCATCCAATAGGTGTTTTGTGTCATTAGATGAACATTTAGGTCATTTTCGTCCTCCCAACACTTAAACTTGTCCAATTAGGGTTTTTAACCAATCTTGTGCATCCAATAGGTGTTTTGTGTCTTTGGATGAACAATTAGGTTATTTTCATCCTCCCTAGGCTAATTCATGTCCAATTAGGGTTTTTAACCAATCTTGTGCATCCAATAGGTGTTTTGTGTCATTGGATGAACAATTAGGTCATTTTCGTCCTCCCTAGGCTTATTCTTGTCCAATTAGGGTTTCTAACCAATCTTGTGCATCCAATTGGTGTTTTTGTGTCATTGGACGAACAATTAGATCATTTTCGTCCTCCCTAGGCTAATTCTTGTCCAATTAGGGTTTCTAACCAATCTTGTGAATGAAATAGGTGTTTTTGTGTCATTGGATGAACAATTATGTCATTTTCGTCCTCCCTAGGCTAATTCTTGTCAAATTATGGTTTTTAACCAATCTTGTGCATCCAATAGGTGTTTTGTGTCATTGGATGAACATTTAGGTCTTTTTTGTTGTCCCTACTCTTAATCTTGTCCAATTAGGGTTTCTAACCAACCTTGTGCATCCAATAGGTGTTTTGTGTCATTGGATGAACATTTAGGTCATTTTCGTCCTCCCTAGGCTAATTCTTGTCCAATTAGGGTTTCTAACCAATCTTTTGCATCCAATAGCTGTTTTGTGTCATTGGATGAACAATTAGGTCATTTTCGTCCTCCCTAGGCTAATTCTTGTCCAATTAGGGTTTCTAACCAATCTTGTGAATGAAATAGGTGTTTTTGTGTCATTGGATGAACAATTATGTCATTTTCGTCCTCCCTAGGCTAATTCTTGTCAAATTATGGTTTTTAACCAATCTTGTGCATCCAATAGGTGTTTTGTGTCATTGGATGAACATTTAGGTCATTTTTGTTCTCCCTACTCTTAATCTTGTCCAATTAGGGTTTCTAACCAACCTTGTGCATCCAATAGGTGTTTTGTGTCATTGGATGAACAATTAGGTCATTTTCGTCCTCCCTAGGCTAATTCTTGTCCAATTAGGGTTTCTAACCAATCTTGTGCATCCAATAGGTGTTTTGTGTCATTGGATGAACAATTAGGTCATTTTCGTCCTCCCTAGGCTTATTCTTGTCCAATTAGGGTTTCTAACCAATCATGTGCATCCAATTGGTTTTTTTGTGTCATTGGATGAAAAATTAGGTCATTTTCGTACTCCCTAGGCTAATTCTTGTCCAATTAGGGTTTCTAACCAATCTTGTGAATGAAATAGGTGTTTTTGTGTCATTGGATGAACAATTATGTCATTTTCGTCCTCCCTAGGCTAATTCTTGTCAAATTATGGTTTTTAACCAATCTTGTGCATCCAATAGGTGTTTTGTGTCATTGGATGAACATTTAGGTCATTTTTGTTCTCCCTACTCTTAATCTTGTCCAATTAGGGTTTCTAACCAATCTTGTGCATCCAATAGTTGTTTTAGTGTCATTGGATGAACATATATGTCATTTTCGTCCTCCCTAAACTTAATCTTGTCCAATTAGGGTTTCTAACCAATCTTGTGCATCCAATAGGTGTTTTTGTATCATTGGATGAACAATTAGGTCATTTTCATCCTCCCTAGGCTAATTCATGTCCAATTAGGGTTTTTAACCAATCTTGTGCATCCAATAGGTGTTTTGTGCCATTGGATGAACATTTAGGTCATTTTCGTCCTCCCTAGGCTAATTCTTGTCAAATTACGGTTTTTAAGCAATCTTGTGCATCCAATAGGTGTTTTGTGTCATTGGATGAACAATTAGGTCATTTTCGTCCTCCCTAGGCTTATTCTTGTCCAATTAGGGTTTCTAACCAATCTTGTGCATCCAATAGGTGTTTTTGTGTCATTGGATGAACAATTAGGTCATTTTCGTCCTCCCTAGGCTAATTCTTGTCCAATTAGGGTTTCTAACCAATCTTGTGAATCAAATAGGTGTTTTTGTGTCATTGGAGGAACAATTATGTCATTTTCGTCCTCCCTAGGCTAATTCTTGTCCAATTAGGATTTCTAACCAATCTTGTGAATCAAATAGGTGTTTTTGTGTCATTGGATGAACAATTATGTCATTTTCGTCCTCCCTAGGCTAATTCTTGTCAAATTACGGTTTTTAACCAATCTTGTGCATCCAATAGGTGTTTTGTGTCATTGGATGAATATTTAGGTCATTTTTGTTCTCCCTACTCTTAATCTTGTCCAATTAGGGTTTCTAACCAATCTTGTGCATCCAATAGTTGTTTTTGTGTCATTGGATGAACATTTATGTCATTTTCGTCCTCTCTAAACTTAATCTTGTCCAATTATGGTTTCTAACCAATCTTGTGCATCCAATAGGTGTTTTTGTGTCATTGGATGAACAATTAGGTCATTTTCGTCCTCCCTAGGCTAATTCTTGTCCAATTAGGGTTTCTAACCAATCTTGTGCATCCAATAGGTGTTTTGTGTCATTGGATGAACAATTAGGTCATTTTCGTCCTCCCTAGGCTAATTCATTTCCAATTAGGGTTTCTAACCAATCTTGTGCATCAAATAGGTGTTTTTGTGTCATTGGATGAACAATTAGGTCATTTTCATCCTCCCTAGGCTAATTCATGTCCAATTAGGGTTTTTAACCAATCTTGTGCATCCAATAGGTGTTTTGTGTCATTGGATGAACAATTAGGTCATTTTCGTCCTCCCTAGGCTAATTCTTGTCAAATTACGGTTTTTAACCAATCTTGTGCATCCAACAGGTGTTTTTGTGTCATTGGATGATCATTTAGTTCATTTTCGTTCTCCCTAAACTTAATCTTGTCCAATTAGGGTTTCTAACCAATCTTGTGCATCCAATAGTTGTTTTTGTGTCATTGGATGAACATTTATGTCATTTTCGTCCTCCCTAAACTTAATCTTGTCCAATTAGGGTTTCTAACCAATCTTGTGCATCCAATAGGTGTTTTTGTGTCATTGGATGAAGAATTAGGTCATTTTCGTCCTCCCTAGGCTTATTCTTGTCCAATTAGGGTTTCTAACCAATCTTGTGCATCCAATTGGTTTTTTTGTGTCATTGGATGAACAATTAGGTCATTTTCGTCCTCCCTAGGCTAATTCTTGTCCAATTAGGGTTTCTAACCAATCTTGTGAATCAAATAGGTGTTTTTGTGTCATTGGATGAACAATTATGTCATTTTCGTCCTCCCTAGGCTAATTCTTGTCAAATTACGGTTTTTAACCAATCTTGTGCATCCAATAGGTGTTTTGTGTCATTAGATGAACATTTAGGTCATTTTTGTTCTCCCTACACTTAATCTTGTCCAATTAGGGTTTCTAACCAATCTTGTGCATCCAATAGTTGTTTTTGTGTCATTGGATGAACATTTATGTCATTTTCGTCCTCCCTAAACTTAATCTTGTCCAATTAGGGTTTCTAACCAATCTTGTGCATCCAATAGGTGTTTTTGTGTCATTGGATGAATAATTAGGTCATTTTCATCCTCCCTAGGCTAATTCATGTCCAATTAGGGTTTTTAACCAATCTTGTGCATCCAATAGGTGTTTTGTGTCATTGGATGAACAATTAGGTCATTTTCATTCTCCCTAGGCTAATTCATGTCCAATTAGGGTTTCTAACCAATCTTGTGCATCCAATAGGTGTTTTGTGTCATTGGATGAACAATTAGGTCATTTTCGTCCTCCCTAGGCTTATTCTTGTCCAATTAGGGTTTCTAAGCAATCTTGTGCATCCAATTGGTGTTTTTGTGTCATTGGATGAACAATTTGGTCATTTTCGTCCTCCCTAGGCTAATTCTTGTCCAATTAGGGTTTCTAACCAATCTTGTGAATGAAATAGGTGTTTTTGTGTCATTGGATGAACAATTATGTCATTTTCGTCCTCCCTAGGCTAATTCTTGTCAAATTATGGTTTTTAACCAATCTTGTGCATCCAATAGGTGTTTTGTGTCATTGGATGAACATTTAGGTCATTTTTGTTCTCCCTACTCTTAATCTTGTCCAATTAGGGTTTCTAACCAATCTTGTGCATCCAATAGTTGTTTTTGTGTCATTGGATGAACATATATGTCATTTTCGTCCTCCCTAAACTTAATCTTGTCCAATTAGGGTTTCTAACCAATCTTGTGCGTCCAATAGTTGTTTTGTGTCATTGGATGAACATTTAGGTCATTTTCGTCCTCCCTACACTTAATCTTGTCCAATTAGGGTTTTTAACCAATCTTGTGCATCCAATAGGTGTTTTGTGTCATTGGATGAACAATTAGGTCATTTTCGTCCTCCCTAGGCTTATTCTTGTCCAATTAGGGTTTCTAACCAATCTTGTGCATCCAATTGGTGTTTTGTGTCATTGGATGAACAATTAGGTCATTTTCGTCCTCCCTAGGCTAATTCTTGTCCAATTAGGGTTTCTAACCAATCTTGTGAATGAAATAGGTGTTTTTGTGTCATTGGATGATCAATTATGTCATTTTCGTCCTCCCTAGGCTAATTCTTGTCAAATTATGGTTTTTAACCAATCTTGTGCATCCAATAGGTGTTTTGTGTCATTGGATGAACAATTAGGTCATTTTTGTTCTCCCTACTCTTAATCTTGTCCAATTAGGGTTTCTAACCAATCTTGTGCATCCAATAGTTGTTTTAGTGTCATTGGATGAACATATATGTCATTTTCGTCCTCCCTAAACTTAATCTTGTCCAATTAGGGTTTCTAACCAATCTTGTGCATCCATTAGGTGTTTTTGTGTCATTGGATGAACAATTAGGTCATTTTCATCCTCCCTAGGCTAATTCATGTCCAATTAGGGTTTTTAACCAATCTTGTGCATCCAATAGGTGTTTTGTGCCATTGGATGAACATTTAGGTCATTTTCGTCCTCCCTAGGCTAATTCTTGTCAAATTATGGTTTTTAACCAATCTTGTGCATCCAATAGGTGTTTTGTGTCATTGGATGAACATTTAGGTCATTTTTGTTCTCCCTACTCTTAATCTTGTCCAATTAGGGTTTCTAACCAATCTTGTGCATCCAATTGGTGTTTTTGTGTCATTGGATGAACAATTAGGTCATTTTCGTCCTCCCTAGGCTAATTCTTGTCCAATTAGGGTTTCTAACCAATCTTGTGAATGAAATAGGTGTTTTTGTGTCATTGGATGAACAATTATGTCATTTTCGTCCTCCCTAGGCTAATTCTTGTCAAATTATGCTTTTTAACCAATCTAGTGCATCCAATAGGTGTTTTGTGTCATTGGATGAACAATTAGGTCATTTTCGTCCTCCCTTGGCTTATTCTTGTCCAATTAGGGTTTCTAACCAATCTTGTGCATCCAATTGGTGTTTTTGTGTCATTGGATGAACAATTAGGTCATTTTCGTCCTCCCTAGGCTAATTCTTGTCCAATTAGGGTTTCTAACCAATCTTGTGCATCCAATAGGTGTTTTGTGTCATTGGATGAACATTTAGGTCCTTTTCGTCCTCCCTAGGCTAATTCTTGTCCAATTAGGGTTTCTAACCAATCTTGTGCATCCAATAGGTGTTTTGTGTCATTGGATGAACAATTAGGTCATTTTCGTCCTCCCTAGGCTAATTCTTGTCCAATTAGGGTTTTTAACCAATCTTGTGCATCCAATAGGTGTTTTGTGTCATTGGATGAACATTTAGGTCATTTTCGTTCTCCCTAAACTTAATCTTGTCCAATTAGGGTTTCTAACCAATCTTGTGCATCCAATAGGTGTTTTTGTGTCATTGGATGAACAATTAGGTCATTTTCATCCTCCCTAGGCTAATTCATGTCCAATTAGGGTTTTTAACCAATCTTGTGCATCCAATAGGTGTTTTGTGTCATTGGATGAACTATTAGGTCATTTTTGTCCTCCCTAGGCTAATTCTTGTCCAATTAGGGTTTCTAACCAATCTTGTGCATCCAATAGGTGTTTGTGTCATTGGATGAACATTTAGGTCATTTTCGTCCTCCCTATGCTAATTCTTTTCCAATTAGGGTTTTTAACCAATCTTGTGCATCCAATAGGTGTTTTGTGTCATTGGATGAACATTTAGGTCATTTTCGTTCTCCCTACACTTATTCTTGTCCAATTAGGGTTTCTAACCAATCTTGTGCATCCAATAGGTGTTTTGTGTCATTGGATGACCAATTAGGTCATTTTCGTCCTCCCTATGCTAATTCTTTTCCAATTAGGGTTTTTAACCAATCTTGTGCATCCAATAGGTGTTTTGTGTCATTGGATGAACATTTAGGTCATTTTTGTTCTCCCTACTCTTAATCTTGTCCAATTAGGGTTTCTAATCAAACTTGTGCATCCAATAGGTGTTTTGTGTCATTGGATGAACATATATGTCATTTTCGTCCTCCCTAGGCTAATTCATGTCCAATTAGGGTTTCTAACCAATCTTGTGCATCCAATAGGTGTTTTGTGTCATTGGATGAACAATTAGGTCATTTTCGTCCTCCCTTGGCTTATTCTTGTCCAATTAGGGTTTCTAACCAATCTTGTGCATCCAATTGGTATTTTTGTGTCATTGGATGAACAATTAGGTCATTTTCGTCCTCCCTAGGCTTATTCTTGTCCAATTAGGGTTTCTAACCAATCTTGTGCATCCAATTGGTGTTTTTGTGTCATTGGATGAACAATTAGGTCATTTTCGTCCTCCCTAGGCTAATTCATGTCCAATTAGGGTTTTTAACCAATCTTGTGCATCCAATAGGTGTTTTGTGCCATTGGATGAACATTTAGGTCATTTTCGTCCTCCCTAGGCTAATTCTTGTCAAATTACGGTTTTTAAGCAATCTTGTGCATCCAATAGGTGTTTTGTGTCATTGGATGAACAATTAGGTCATTTTCGTCCTCCCTAGGCTTATTCTTGTCCAATTAGGGTTTCTAACCAATCTTGTGCATCCAATTGGTGTTGTTGTGTCATTGGATTAACAATTAGGTCATTTTCGTCCTCCCTAGGCTTATTCTTGTCCAATTAGGGTTTCTAACCAATCTTGTACATCCAATTGGTGTTTTTGTGTCATTGGATGAACAATTAGGTCATTTTCGTCCTCCCTAGGCTAATTCTTGTCCAATTAGGGTTTCTAACCAATCTTGTGAATGAAATAGGTGTTTTTGTGTCATTGGATGATCAATTATGTCATTTTCGTCCTCCCTAGGCTAATTCTTGTCAAATTATGGTTTTTAACCAATCTTGTGCATCCAATAGGTGTTTTGTGTCATTGGATGAACAATTAGGTCATTTTCGTCCTCCCTAGGCTAATTCTTGTCCAATTAGGGTTTCTAACCAATCTTGTGAATGAAATAGGTGTTTTTGTGTCATTGGATGATCAATTATGTCATTTTCGTCCTCCCTAGGCTAATTCTTGTCAAATTATGGTTTTTAACCAATCTTGTGCATCCAATAGGTGTTTTGTGTCATTGGATGAACAATTAGGTCATTTTCGTCCTCCCAAGGCTAATTCTTGTCCAATTAGGGTTTCTAACCAATCTTGTGAATGAAATAGGTGTTTTTGTGTCATTGGATGATCAATTATGTCATTTTCGTCCTCCCTAGGCTAATTCTTGTCAAATTATGGTTTTTAACCAATCTTGTGCATCCAATAGGTGTTTTGTGTCATTGGATGAACAATTAGGTCATTTTCGTCCTCCCTAGGCTAATTCTTTTCCAATTAGGGTTTCTAACCAATCTTTTGCATCCATAGGTGTTTTGTGTCATTTGATGAACAATTAGGTCATTTTCGTCCTCCCTAGGCTTATGCTTGTCTAATTAGGGTTTCTAACCAATCTTGTGCATCCAATAGGTGTTTTTGTGTCATTGGATGAACAATTAGGTCATTTTCGTCCTCCCTAGGCTAATTCTTGTCCAATTAGGGTTTTTAACCAATCTTGTGCATCCAATAGGTGTTTTGTGTCATTGGATGAACATTTAGGTCATTTTCGTCCTCCCTAGGCTTATTCTTGTCCAATTAGGGTTTCTAACCAATCTTGTGCATCCAATTGGTGTTTTTGTGTCATTGGACGAACAATTAGATCATTTTCGTCCTCCCTAGGCTAATTCTTGTCCAATTAGGGTTTCTAACCAATCTTGTGAATGAAATAGGTGTTTTTGTGTCATTGGATGAACAATTATGTCATTTTCGTCCTCCCTAGGCTAATTCTTGTCAAATTATGGTTTTTAACCAATCTTGTGCATCCAATAGGTGTTTTGTGTCATTGGATGAACATTTAGGTCATTTTCGTTCTCCCTACACTTAATCTTGTCCAATTAGGGTTTCTAACCAATCTTGTGCATCCAATAGGTGTTTTGTGTCATTGGATGAACAACTAGGTCATTTTCGTCCTCCCTAGGCTAATTCTTGTCCAATTAGGGTTTTTAACCAATCTTCCGTATCGAATAGGTGTTTTGTGTCATTGGATGAACAATTATGTTATTTTCGTCCTCCCTAAACTTAATCTTGTCCAATTAGGGTTTCTAACCAATCTTGTGCATCCAATAGGTGTTTTTGTGTCTTTGGATGAACAATTAGGTCATTTTCATCCTCCCTAGGCTAATTCATGTCCAATTAGGGTTTTTAACCAATCTTGTGCATCCAATAGGTGTTATGTGTCATTGGATGAACAATTAGGTCATTTTCGTCCTCCCTAGGCTAATTCTTGTCCAATTAGGGTTTCTAACCAATCTTGTGCATCCAATTGATGTTTTTGTGTCATTGGATGAACAATTAGGTCATTTTCCACCTCCCTAGGCTAATTCTTGTCCAATTAGAGTTTCTAACTAATCTTGTGAATGAAATAGGTGTTTTTGTGTCATTGGATGAACAATTAGGTCATTTTCATCCTCCCAAGGCTAATTCATGTCCAATTAGGGTTTCTAACCAATCTTGTGCATCCAATAGTTGTTTTTGTGTCATTGGATGAACATTTATGTCATTTTCGTCCTCCCTAAACTTAATCTTGTCCAATTAGGGTTTCTAACCAATCTTGTGCATCCAATAGGTGTTTTTGTGTCTTTGGATGAACAATTAGGTCGTTTTCATACTCCCTAGGCTAATTCTTGTCCAATTAGGTTTTCTAACCAATCTTGTGCATCCAATAGGTATTTTTGTGTCATTGGATGAACAATTAGGTCATTTTCCTCCTCCCTAGGCTAATTCATATCCAATTAGGGTTTTTAACCAATCTTGTGCATCCAATAGGTGTTTTGTGTCATTGGATGAACATTTAGGTCATTTTCGTTCTCCCTACACTTAATCTTGTCCAATTAGGGTTTCTAACCAATCTTGTGCATCCAATAGGTGTTTTGTGTCATTGGATGACCAATTAGGTCATTTTCGTCCTCCCTAGGCTAATTCTTTTCCAATTAGGGTTTTTAACCAATCTTTTGCATCCATAGGTGTTTTGTGTCATTTGATGAACAATTAGGTCATTTTTGTCCTCCCTAGGCTTATGCTTGTCTAATTAGGGTTTCTAACCAATCTTGTGCATCCAATAGGTGTTTTTGTGTCATTGGATGAACAATTAGGTCATTTTCGTCCTCCCTAGGCTAATTCTTGTCCAATTAGGGTTTTTAACCAATCTTGTGCATCCAATAGGTGTTTTGTGTCATTGGATGAACATTTAGGTCATTTTCGTCCTCCCTACACTTAATCTTGTCCAATTACGGTTTTTAACCAATCTTGTGCATCCCATAGGTGTTTTGTGTCATTGGATGAACAATTAGGTCATTTTCGTCCTCCGTAGGCTTATTCTTGTCCAATTAGGGTTTCTAACCAATCTTGTGCATCCAATTGGTGTTTTTGTGTCATTGGATGAACAATTAGGTCATTTTCGTCCTCCCTAGGCTAATTCTTGTCCAATTAGGGTTTCTAACCAATCTTGTGAATGAAATAGGTGTTTTTGTGTCATTGGATGAACAATTATGTCATTTTCGTCCTCCCTAGGCTAATTCTTGTCCAATTAGGGTTTCTAACCAATCTTGTGCATCCAATTGGTGTTTTTGTGTCATTGGATGAACAATTAGGTCATTTTCGTCCTCCCTAGGCTAATTCTTGTCCAATTAGGGTTTCTAACCAATCTTGTGAATGAAATAGGTGTTTTTGTGTCATTGGATGAACAATTATGTCATTTTCGTCCTCCCTAGGCTAATTCTTGTCCAATTAGGGTTTCTAACCAATCTTGTGCATCCAATAGGTGTTTTGTGTCATTGGATGAACAATTAGGTCATTTTCGTCCTCCCTAGGCTTATTCTTGTCCAATTAGGGTTTCTAACCAATCTTGTGCATCCAATTGGTGTTTTTGTGTCATTGGATGAAAAATTAGGGCATTTTCGTCCTCCCTAGGCTAATTCTTGTCCAATTAGGGTTTCTAACCAATCTTGTGAATGAAATAGGTGTTTTTGTGTCATTGGATGAACAATTATGTCATTTTCGTCCTCCCTAGGCTAATTCTTGTCAAATTATGGTTTTTAACCAATCTTGTGCATCCAATAGGTGTTTTGTGTCATTGGATGAACATTTAGGTCATTTTTGTTCTCCCTACTCTTAATCTTGTCCAATTAGGGTTTCTAACCAATCTTGTGCATCCAATAGTTGTTTTAGTGTCATTGGATGAACATATATGTCATTTTCGTCCTCCCTAAACTTAATCTTGTCCAATTAGGGTTTCTAACCAATCTTGTGTATCCAATAGGTGTTTTTGTGTCATTGGATGAACAATTAGGTCATTTTCATCCTCCCTAGGCTAATTCATGTCCAATTAGGGTTTTTAACCAATCTTGTGCATCCAATAGGTGTTTTGTGCCATTGGATGAACATTTAGGTCATTTTCGTCCTCCCTAGGCTAATTCTTGTCAAATTACGGTTTTTAAGCAATCTTGTGCATCCAATAGGTGTTTTGTGTCATTGGATGAACAATTAGGTCATTTTCGTCCTCCCTAGGCTAATTCTTGTCCAATTAGGGTTTCTAACCAATCTTGTGAATGAAATAGGTGTTTTTGTGTCATTGGATGAACAATTATGTCATTTACGTCCCCCCTAGGCTAATTCTTGTCAAATTATGGTTTTTAACCAATCTTGTGCATCCAATAGGTGTTTTGTGTCATTGGATGAACAATTAGGTCATTTTCGTCCTCCCTAGGCTAATTCTTGTCCAATTAGGGTTTCTAACCAATCTTGTGAATGAAATAGGTGTTTTTGTGTCATTGGATGATCAATTATGTCATTTTCGTCCTCCCTAGGCTAATTCTTGTCAAATTATGGTTTTTAACCAATCTTGTGCATCCAATAGGTGTTTTGTGTCATTGGATGAACATTTAGGTCATTTTCGTTCTCCCTACACTTAATCTTGTCCAATTAGGGTTTCTAACCAATCTTGTGCATCCAATAGGTGTTTTGTGTCATTGGATGAACAATTAGGTCATTTTCGTCCTCCCTAGGCTAATTCTTGTCCAATTAGGGTTTCTAACCAATCTTGGGCATCCAATAGGTGTTTTTGTGTCATTGGATGAACAATTAGGTCATTTTCATCCTCCCTAAACTTAATCTTGTCCAATTAGGGTTTTTAACCAATCTTCTGCATCCAATAGGTGTTTTGTGTCATTGCATGAACATTTACGTCATTTTCGTCCTCCCTAAACTTAATCTTGTCCAATTAGGGTTTCTAACCAATCTTGTGCATCCAATAGTTGTTTTTGTGTCATTGGATGAACAATTAGGTCATTTTCGTCCTCCCTAGGCTAATTCTTGTCCAATTAGGGTTTCTAACCAATCTTGTGAATGAAATAGGTGTTTTTGTGTCATTGGATGAACAATTATGTCATTTTCGTCCTCCCTAGGCTAATTCTTGTCAAATTATGGTTTTTAACCAATCTTGTGCATCCAATAGGTGTTTTGTGTCATTGGATGAACATTTAGGTCATTTTTGTTCTCCCTACTCTTAATCTTGTCCAATTAGGGTTTCTAACCAATCTTGTGCATCCAATAGTTGTTTTTGTGTCATTGGATGAACATATATGTCATTTTCGTCCTCCCTAAACTTAATCTTGTCCAATTAGGGTTTCTAACCAATCTTGTGCGTCCAATAGTTGTTTTGTGTCATTGGATGAACATTTAGGTCATTTTCGTCCTCCCTACACTTAATCTTGTCCAATTAGGGTTTTTAACCAATCTTGTGCATCCAATAGGTGTTTTGTGTCATTGGATGAACAATTAGGTCATTTTCGTCCTCCCTACACTTAATCTTGTCCAATTAGGGTTTCTAACCAATCTTGTGCATCCAATAGGTGTTTTGTGTCATTGGATGAACATTTAGGTCATTTTCGTCCTCCCTACACTTAATCTTGTCCAATTAGGGTTTCTAACCAATCTTGTGCATCCAATAGGTGTTTTGTGTCATTGGATGACCAATTAGGTCATTTTCGTCCTCCCTAGGCTAATTCTTTTCCAATTAGGGTTTTTAACCAATCTTTTGCATCCATAGGTGTTTTGTGTCATTTGATGAACAATTAGGTCATTTTCGTCCTCCCTAGGCTTATGCTTGTCTAATTAGGGTTTCTAACCAATCTTGTGCATCCAATAGGTGTTTTTGTGTCATTGGATGAACAATTAGGTCATTTTCGTCCTCCCTAGGCTAATTCCTGTCCAATTAGGGTTTTTAACCTATCTTGTGCATCCAATAGGTGTTTTGTGTCATTGGATGAACAATTAGGTCATTTTCGTCCTCCCTAGGCTTATTCTTGTCCAATTAGGGTTTCTAACCAATCTTGTGCATCCAATTGGTGTTTTTGCGTCATTGGAAGAACAATTAGATCATTTTCGTCCTCCCTAGGCTAATTCTTGTCCAATTAGGGTTTCTAACCAATCTTGTGAATGAAATAGGTGTTTTTGTGTCATTGGATGAACAATTATGTCATTTTCGTCCTCCCTAGGCTAATTCTTGTCAAATTATGGTTTTTAACCAATCTTGTGCATCCAATAGGTGTTTTGTGTCATTGGATGAACATTTAGGTCATTTTTGTTCTCCCTACTCTTAATCTTGTCCAATTAGGGTTTCTAACCAATCTTGTGCATCCAATAGGTGTTTTGTGTCATTGGATGAACAATTAGGTCATTTTCGTCCTCCCTAGGCTTATTCTTGTCCAATTAGGGTTTCTAACCAATCTTGTGCATCCAATTGGTTTTTTTGTGTCATTGGATGAACAATTAGGTCATTTTCGTCCTCCCTAGGCTAATTCTTGTCCAATTAGGGTTTCTAACCAATCTTGTGAATGAAATAGGTGTTTTTGTGTCATTGGATGAACAATTATGTCATTTTCGTCCTCCCTAGGCTAATTCTTGTCAAATTATGGTTTTTAACCAATCTTGTGCATCCAATAGGTGTTTTGTGTCATTGGATGAACAATTAGGTCATTTTCGTCCTCCCTAGGCTAATTCTTGTCCAATTAGGGTTTCTAACCAATCTTGTGAATGAAATAGGTGTTTTTGTGTCATTGGATGAACAATTATGTCATTTTCGTCCTCCCTAGGCTAATTCTTGTCAAATTATGGTTTTTAACCAATCTTGTGTATCCAATAGGTGTTTTGTGTCGTTGGATGAACATTTAGGTCATTTTTGTTCTCCCTACTCTTAATCTTGTCCAATTAGGGTTTCTAACCAATCTTGTGCATCCAATAGTTGTTTTTGTGTCATTGGATGAACATATATGTCATTTTCGTCCTCCCGAGGCTAATTCATGTCCAATTAGGGTTTTTAACCAATCTTGTGCATCCAATAGGTGTTTTGTGTCATTGGATGAACAATTAGGTCATTTTCGTCCTCCCTAGGCTTATTCTTGTCCAATTAGGGTTTCTAACCAATCTTGTGCATCCAATTGGTGTTTTTGTGTCATTGGATGAAAAATTAGGTCATTTACGTCCTCCCTAGGCTAATTCATGTCCAATTAGGGTTTTTAACCAATCTTGTGCATCCAATAGGTGTTTTGTGTCATTGGATGAACAATTAGGTCATTTTCGTCCTCCCTAGGCTTATTCTTGTCCAATTAGGGTTTCTAACCAATCTTGTGCATCCAATTGGTGTTTTTGTGTCATTGGACGAACAATTAGATCATTTTCGTCCTCCCTAGGCTAATTCTTGTCCAATTAGGGTTTCTAACCAATCTTGTGAATGAAATAGGTGTTTTTGTGTCATTGGATGAACAATTATGTCATTTTCGTCCTCCCTAGGCTAATTCTTGTCAAATTATGGTTTTTAACCAATCTTGTGCATCCAATAGGTGTTTTGTGTCATTGGATGAACATTTAGGTCATTTTTGTTCTCCCTACTCTTAATCTTGTCCAATTAGGGTTTCTAACCAACGTTGTGCATCCAATAGGTGTTTTGTGTCATTGGATGAACATTTAGGTCATTTTCGTCCTCCCTAGGCTAATTCTTGTCCAATTAGGGTTTCTAACCAATCTTTTGCATCCAATAGCTGTTTTGTGTCATTGGATGAACAATTAGGTCATTTTCGTCCTCCCTAGGCTAATTCTTGTCCAATTAGGGTTTCTAACCAATCTTGTGCATCCAATAGGTGTTTTGTGTCATTGGATGAACAATTAGGTCATTTTCGTCCTCCCTAGGCTTATTCTTGTCCAATTAGGGTTTCTAACCAATCTTGTGCATCCAATTGGTGTTTTTGTGTCATTGGATGAAAAATTAGGTCATTTTCGTCCTCCCTAGGCTAATTCTTGTCCAATTAGGGTTTCTAACCAATCTTGTGAATGAAATAGGTGTTTTTGTGTCATTGGATGAACAATTATGTCATTTTCGTCCTCCCTAGGCTAATTCTTGTCAAATTATGGTTTTTAACCAATCTTGTGCATCCAATAGGTGTTTTGTGTCATTGGATGAACATTTAGGTCATTTTTGTTCTCCCTACTCTTAATCTTGTCCAATTAGGGTTTCTAACCAATCTTGTGCATCCAATAGTTGTTTTAGTGTCATTGGATGAACATATATGTCATTTTCGTCCTCCCTAAACTTAATCATGTCCAATTAGGGTTTTTAACCAATCTTGTGCATCCAATAGGTGTTTTGTGCCGTTGGATGAACATTTAGGTCATTTTCGTCCTCCCTAGGCTAATTCTTGTCAAATTACGGTTTTTAAGCAATCTTGTGCATCCAATAGGTGTTTTGTGTCATTGGATGAACAATTAGGTCATTTTCGTCCTCCCTTGACTTATTCTTGTCCAATTAGGGTTTCTAACCAATCTTGTGCATCCAATTGGTGTTTTTGTGTCATTGGATGAACAATTAGGTCATTTCCGTCCTCCCTAGGCTTATTCTTGTCCAATTAGGGTTTCTAACCAATCTTGTGCATCCAATTGGTGTTTTTGTGTCATTGGATGAACAATTAGGTCATTTTCGTCCTCCCTAGGCTAATTCTTGTCAAATTATGGTTTTTAACCAATCTTGTGCATCCAATAGGTGTTTTGTGTCATTGGATGAACAATTAGGTCATTTTCGTCCTCCCTAGGCTAATTCTTGTCCAATTAGGGTTTCTAACCAATCTTGTGAATGAAATAGGTGTTTTTGTGTCATTGGATGAACAATTAGGTCATTTTCGTCCTCCCTAGGCTAATTCTTGTCAAATTATGCTTTTTAACCAATCTAGTGCATCCAATAGGTGTTTTGTGTCATTGGATGAACAATTAGGTCATTTTCGTCCTACCTAGGCTAATTCTTGTCCATTTAGGGTTTCTAACCAATCTTGTGAATGAAATAGGTGTTTTTGTGTCATTGGATGATCAATTATGTCATTTTCGTCCTCCCTAGGCTAATTCTTGTCAAATTATGGTTTTTAACCAATCTTGTGCATCCAATAGGTGTTTTGTGTCATTGGACGAACATTTAGGTCATTTTTGTTCTCCCTACTCTTAATCTTGTCCAATTAGGGTTTCTAACCAATCTTGTGCATCCAATAGTTGTTTTAGTGTCATTGGATGAACATATATGTCATTTTCGTCCTCGCTAAAGTTAATCTTGTCCAATTAGGGTTTCTAACCAATCTTGTGCATCCAATAGGTGTTTTGTGTCATTGGACGAACATTTAGGTCATTTTTGTTCTCCCTACTCTTAATCTTGTCCAATTAGGGTTTCTAACCAATCTTGTGCATCCAATAGTTGTTTTAGTGTCATTGGATGAACATATATGTCATTTTCGTCCTCCCTAAACTTAATCTTGTCCAATTAGGGTTTCTAACCAATCTTGTGCATCCAATAGGTGTTTTTGTGTCATTGGATGAACAATTAGGTCATTTTCATCGTCCCTAGGCTAATTCATGTCCAATTAGGGTTTTTAACCAATCTTGTGCATCCAATAGGTGTTTTGTGTCATTGGATGAACAATTAGATCATTTTCGTCCTCCCTAGGCTAATTCTTGTCCAATTAGGGTTTCTAACCAATCTTGTGCATCCAATAGGTGTTTGTGTCATTGGATGAACATTTAGGTCATTTTCGTTCTCCCTACACTTAATCTTGTCCAATTAGGGTTTCTAACCAATCTTGTGCATCCAATAGTTGTTTTTGTGTCATTGGATGAACATTTATGTCATTTTCGTCCTCCCTAAACTTAATCTTGTCCAATTAGGGTTTCTAACCAATCTTGTGCATCCAATAGGTGTTTTTGTGTCATTGGATGAACAATGAGGTCATTTTCGTCCTCCCTAGGCTAATTCTTGTCCAATTAGGGTTTCTAACCAATCTTCTGTATCGAATAGGTGTTTTGTGTCATTGCATGAACATTTATGTCATTTTCGTCCTTCCTAAACTTAATCTTGTCCAATTAGGATTTCTAACTAATCTTGTGCATCCAATAGGTGTTTTTGTGTCATTGGATGAACAATTAGGTCATTTTCGTCCTCCCTAGGCTAATTCTTGTCCAATTAGGGTTTCTAACCAATCTTGTGCATTCAATAGGTGTTTTGTGTCATTAGATGAACATTTAGGTCATTTTCGTCCTCCCTACACTTAATCTTGTCCAATTAGGGTTTTTAACCAATCTTGTGCATCCAATAGGTGTTTTTGTGTCATTGGATGAACAATTAGGTCATTTTCATCCTCCTTAGACTTAATCTTGTCCAATTAGGGTTTTTAACCAATCTTCTGCATCCAATAGGTGTTTTGTGTCATTGGATGAACATTTTGGTCATTTTCGTTCTCCTTACACTTAATCTTGTCCAATTTGGGTTTCTAACCAATCTTGTGCATCCAATAGGTGTTTTTGTGTCATTGGATGAACAATTAGGTCATTTTCGTCCACCCTAGGCTAATTCTTGTCCAATTAGGGTTTTTAACCAATCTTCTGTATCGAATAGGTGTTTTGTGTCATTGCATGAACATTTATGTCATTTTCGTCCTTCCTAAACTTAATCTTGTCCAATTAGGGTTTCTAACAAATCTTGTGCATCCAATAGTTGTTTTTGTGTCATTGGATGAACATTTATGTCATTTTCGTCCTCCCTAAACTTAATCTTGTCCAATTAGGGTTTCTAACCAATCTTGTGCATCCAATAGGTGTTTTTGTGTCATTGGATGAACAATTAGGTCATTTTCGTCCTCCCTAGGCTAATTCTTGTCCAATTAGGGTTTCTAACCAATCTTGTGCATCCAATAGGTGTTTTGTGTCATTGGATGAACAATTAGGTCATTTTCGTCCTCCCTAGGCTAATTCTTGTCCAATTAGGGTTTATAACAAATTTTGTGCATCCAATAGGTGTTTTGTGTCATTGGATGAACAATTAGGTCATTTTTGTCCTCCCTAGGCTAATTCTTGTCCAATTAGGGTTTTTAACCAATCTTGTGCATCCAATAGGTGTTTTGTGTCATTGGATGAACATTTAGGTCATTTTCGTCCTCCCTACACTTAATCTTGTCCAATTACGGTTTTTAACCAATCTTGTGCATCCAATAGGTGTTTTGTGTCATTGGATGAACAATTAGGTCATTTTCGTCCTCCGTAGGCTTATTCTTGTCCAATTAGGGTTTCTAACCAATCTTGTGCATCCAATTGGTGTTTTTGTGTCATTGGATGAACAATTAGGTCATTTTCGTCCTCCCTAGGCTAATTCTTGTTCAATTAGGGTTTCTAACCAATCTTGTGAATGAAATAGGTGTTTTTGTGTCATTGGATGAACAATTATGTCATTTTCGTCCTCCCTAGGCTAATTCTTGTCCAATTAGGGTTTCTAACCAATCTTGTGCATCCAATTGGTGTTTTTGTGTCATTGGATGAACAATTAGGTCATTTTCGTCCTCCCTAGGCTAATTCTTGTCCAATTAGGGTTTCTAACCAATCTTGTGAATGAAATAGGTGTTTTTGTGTCATTGGATGAACAATTATGTCATTTTCGTCCTCCCTAGGCTAATTCTTGTCAAATTATGGTTTTTAACCAATCTTGTGCATCCAATAGGTGTTTTGTGTCATTGGATGAACATTTAGGTCATTTTTGTTCTCCCTACTCTTAATCTTGTCCAATTAGGGTTTCTAACCAATCTTGTGCATCCAATAGGTGTTTTGTGTCATTGGATGAACAATTAGGTCATTTTCGTCCTCCCTAGGCTTATTCTTGTCCAATTAGGGTTTCTAACCAATCTTGTGCATCCAATACGTGTTTTGTGTCATTGGATGAACATTTAGGTCATTTTCGTCCTCCCTACACTTAATCTTGTCCAATTAGGGTTTTTAACCAATCTTGTGCATCCAATAGGTGTTTTGTGTCATTGGATGAACATTTAGGTCATTTTCGTCCTTCCTAAACTTAATCTTGTCCAATTAGGGTTTCTAGGCAATCTTGTGCATCTAATAGGTGTTTTTGTGTCATTGGAAGAACAATTAGGTGATTTTCGTCCTCCCTAAGCTAATTCTGGTCCAATTAGGGTTTCTAACCAATCTTGTGCATCCAATAGGTGTTTTTGTGTCATTGGATGAACATTTAGGTCTTTTTCGTCCTCCCTAAACTTAATCTTGTCCAATTAGGGTTTTTAACCAATCTTGTGCATCCAATTGGTGTTTTTGTGTCATTGGATGAACAATTAGGTCATTTTCGTCCTCCCTAGGCTAATTCTTGTCCAATTAGGGTTTCTAACCAATCTTGTGAATGAAATAGGTGTTTTTGTGTCATTGGATGAACAATTATGTCATTTTCGTCCCCCCTAGGCTAATTCTTGTCAAATTATGGTTTTTAACCAATCTTGTGCATCCAATAGGTGTTTTGTGTCATTGGATGAACAATTAGGTCATTTTCGTCCTCCCTAGGCTAATTCTTGTCCAATTAGGGTTTCTAACCAATCTTGTGCATCCAATAGGTGTTTGTGTCATTGGATGAACATTTAGGTCATTTTCGTTCTCCCTACACTTAATCTTGTCCAATTAGGGTTTCTAACCAATCTTGTGCATCCAATAGTTGTTTTTGTGTCATTGGATGAACATTTATGTCATTTTTGTCCCCCCTAAACTTAATCTTGTCCAATTAGGGTTTCTAACCAATCTTGTGCATCCAATAGGTGTTTTTGTGTCTTTGGATGAACAATTAGGTCATTTTCATCCTCCCTAGGCTAATTCATGTCCAATTAGGGTTTTTAACCAATCTTGTGCATCCAATAGGTGTTTTGTGTCATTGGATGAACAATTAGGTCATTTTCTTCCTCCCTAGGTTTATTCTTGTCCAATTAGGGTTTCTAACCAATCTTGTGCATCCAATTGGTGTTTTTGTGTCATTGGATGAACAATTAGGTCATTTTCGTCCTCCCTAGGCTAATTCTTGTCCAATTAGGGTTTCTAACCAATCTTGTGAATGAAATAGGTGTTTTTGTGACATTGGATGAACAATTATGTCATTTTCGTCCTCCTTAGGCTAATTCTTGTCAAATTATGGTTTTTAACCAATCTTGTGCATCCAATAGGTGTTTTGTGTCATTGGATGAACAATTAGGTCATTTTCATCCTCCCTAGGCTAATTCATGTCCAATTAGTGTTTTTAACCAATCTTGTGCATCCAATAGGTGTTTTGTGTCATTGGATGAACAATTAGGTCATTTTCGTCCTCCCTAGGCTAATTCTTGTCCAATTAGGGTTTGTAACCAATCTTGTGCATCCAATACGTGTTTGTGTCATTGGATGAACATTTAGGTCATTTTCGTTCTCCCTACACTTAATCTTGTCCAATTAGGGTTTCTAACCAATCTTGTGCATCCAATAGTTGTTTTTGTGTCATTGGATGAACATTTATGTCATTTTCGTCCTCCCTAAACTTAATCTTGTCCAATTAGGGTTTCTAACCAATCTTGTGCATCCAATAGGTGTTTTTGTGTCTTTGGATGAACAATTAGGTCATTTTCATCCTCCCTAGGCTAATTCTTGTCCAATTAGGGTTTCTAACCAATCTTGTGAATGAAATAGGTGTTTTTGTGTCATTGGATGAACAATTATGTCATTTTCGTCTCCCTAGGCTAATTCTTGTCAAATTATGGTTTTTAACCAATCTTGTGTATCCAATAGGTGTTTTGTGTCGTTGGATTAACATTAAGGTCATTTTTGTTCTCCCTACTCTTAATCTTGTCCAATTAGGGTTTCTAACCAATCTTGTGCATCCAATAGTTGTTTTTGTGTCATTGGATGAACATATATGTCATTTTCGTCCTCCCTAGGCTAATTCATGTCCAATTAGGGTTTTTAACCAATCTTGTGCATCCAATAGGTGTTTTGTGTCATTGGATGAACAATTAGGTCATTTTCGTCCTCCCTAGGCTTATTCTTGTCCAATTAGGGTTTCTAACCAATCTTGTGCATCCAATTGGTGTTTTTGTGTCATTGGATGAATAATTAGGTCATTTTCGTCCTCCCTAGGCTTATTCTTGTCCAATTAGGATTTCTAACCAATCTTGTGCATCCAATTGGTGTTTTTGTGTAATTGGATGAACAATTAGGTCATTTTCGTCCTCCCTAGGCTAATTCTTGTCCAATTAGGGTTTCTAACCAATCTTGTGAATGAAATAGGTGTTTTTGTGTCATTGGATGAACAATTATGTCATTTTCGTCCTCCCTAGGCTAATTCTTATCAAATTATGGTTTTTAACCAATCTTGTGCATCCAATAGGTGTTTTGTGTCATTGGACGAACATTTAGGTCATTTTTGTTCTCCCTACTCTTAATCTTGTCCAATTAGGGTTTCTAACCAATCTTGTGCATCCAATAGTTGTTTTAGTGTCATTGGATGAACATATATGTCATTTTCGTCTTCCCTAAACTTAATCTTGTCCAATTAGGGTTTCTAACCAATCTTGTGCATCCAATAGGTGTTTTTGTGTCTTTGGATGAACAATTAGGTCATTTTTATCCTCCCTAGGCTAATTCTTGTCCAATTAGGGTTTCTAACCAATCTTGTGAATGAAATAGGTGTTTTTGTGTCATTGGATGAACAATTATGTCATTTTCGTCCTCCCTAGGCTAATTCTTGTCAAATTATGGTTTTTAACCAATCTTGTGTATCCAATAGGTGTTTTGTGTCGTTGGATGAACATTTAGGTCATTTTTGTTCTCCCTACTCTTAATCTTGTCCAATTAGGGTTTCTAACCAATCTTGTGCATCCAATAGTTGTTTTTGTGTCATTGGATGAACATATATGTCATTTTCGTCCTCCCGAGGCTAATTCATGTCCAATTAGGGTTTTTAACCAATCTTGTGCATCCAATAGGTGTTTTGTGTCATTGGATGAACAATTAGGTCATTTTCGTCCTCCCTAGGCTTATTCTTGTCCAATTAGGGTTTCTAACCAATCTTGTGCATCCAATTGGTGTTTTTGTGTCATTGGATGAAAAATTAGGTCATTTACGTCCTCCCTAGGCTAATTCATGTCCAATTAGGGTTTTTAACCAATCTTGTGCATCCAATAGGTGTTTTGTGTCATTGGATGAACAATTAGGTCATTTTCGTCCTCCCTAGGCTTATTCTTGTCCAATTAGGGTTTCTAACCAATCTTGTGCATCCAATTGGTGTTTTTGTGTCATTGGACGAACAATTAGATCATTTTCGTCCTCCCTAGGCTAATTCTTGTCCAATTAGGGTTTCTAACCAATCTTGTGAATGAAATAGGTGTTTTTGTGTCATTGGATGAACAATTATGTCATTTTCGTCCTCCCTAGGCTAATTCTTATCAAATTATGGTTTTTAACCAATCTTGTGCATCCAATAGGTGTTTTGTGTCATTGGACGAACATTTAGGTCATTTTTTTCTCCCTACTCTTAATCTTGTCCAATTAGGGTTTCTAACCAATCTTGTGCATCCAATAGTTGTTTTAGTGTCATTGGATGAACATATATGTCATTTTCGTCCTCCCTAAACTTAATCTTGTCCAATTAGGGTTTCTAACCAATCTTGTGCATCCAATAGGTGTTTTTGTGTCATTGGATGACCAATTAGGTCATTTTATTCCTCCCTAGGCTAATTCATGTCCAATTAGGGTTTTTAACCAATCTTGTGCATCCAATAGGTGTTTTGTGTCATTGGATGAACAATTAGGTCATTTTCGTCCTCCCTAGGCTTATTCTTGTCCAATTAGGGTTTCTAACCAATCTTGTGCATCCAATTGGTGTTTTGTGTCATTGGATGAACAATTAGGTCATTTTCGTCCTCCCTAGGCTAATTCTTGTCCAATTAGGGTTTCTAACCAATCTTGTGAATGAAATAGGTGTTTTTGTGTCATTGGATGAACAATTATGTCATTTTCGTCCTCCCTAGGCTTATTCTTGTCCAATTAGGGTTTCTAACCAATCTTGTGCATCCAATTGGTTTTTTTGTGTCATTGGATGAACAATTAGGTCATTTTCGTCCTCCCTAGGCTAATTCTTGTCCAATTAGGGTTTCTAACCAATCTTGTGAATGAAATAGGTGTTTTTGTGTCATTGGATGAACAATTATGTCATTTTCGTCCTCCCTAGGCTAATTCTTGTCAAATTATGGTTTTTAACCAATCTTGTGCATCCAATAGGTGTTTTGTGTCATTGGATGAACAATTAGGTCATTTTCGTCCTCACTAGGCTTATTCTTGTCCAATTAGGGTTTCTAACCAATCTTGTGCATCCAATTGGTGTTTTTGTGTCATTGGATGAACAATTAGGTCATTTTCGTCCTCCCTAGGCTAATTCTTGTCCAATTAGGGTTTCTAACCAATCTTGTGAATGAAATAGGTGTTTTTGTGTCATTGGATGAACAATTATTTCATTTTCGTCCTCCCTAGGCTAATTCTTGTCAAATTATGGTTTTTAACCAATCTTGTGCATCCAATAGGTGTTTTGTGTCATTGGATGAACATTTAGGTCATTTTTGTTCTCCCTACTCTTAATCTTGTCCAATTAGGGTTTCTAACCAATCTTGTGCATCCAATAGTTGTTTTTGTGTCGTTGGATGAACATATATGTCATTTTCGTCCTCCCTAGGCTAATTCATGTCCAATTAGGGTTTTTAACCAATCTTGTGTATCCAATAGGTGTTTTGTGTCATTGGATGAACAATTAGGTCATTTTCATCCTCCCTAGGCTTATTCTTGTCCAATTAGGGTTTCTAACCAATCTTGTGCATCCAATTGGTGTTTTTGTGTCATTGGATGAACAATTAGGTCATTTTCGTCCTCCCTAGGCTTATTCTTGTCCAATTAGGGTTTCTAACCAATCTTGTGCATCCAATTGGTGTTTTTGTGTCATTGGATGAACAATTAGGTCATTTTCGTCCTCCCTAGGCTAATTCATGTCCAATTAGGGTTTTTAACCAATCTTGTGCATCCAATAGGTGTTTTGTGCCATTGGATGAACATTTAGGTCATTTTCGTCCTCCCTAGGCTAATTCTTGTCAAATTACGGTTTTTAAGCAATCTTGTGCATCCAATAGGTGTTTTGTGTCATTGGATGAACAATTAGGTCATTTTCGTCCTCCCTAGGCTTATTCTTGTCCAATTAGGGTTTCTAACCAATCTTGTGCATCCAATTGGTGTTGTTGTGTCATTGGATTAACAATTAGGTCATTTTCGTCCTCCCTAGGCTTATTCTTGTCCAATTAGGGTTTCTAACCAATCTTGTACATCCAATTGGTGTTTTTGTGTCATTGGATGAACAATTAGGTCATTTTCGTCCTCCCTAGGCTAATTCTTGTCCAATTAGGGTTTCTAACCAATCTTGTGAATGAAATAGGTGTTTTTGTGTCATTGGATGATCAATTATGTCATTTTCGTCCTCCCTAGGCTAATTCTTGTCAAATTATGGTTTTTAACCAATCTTGTGCATCCAATAGGTGTTTTGTGTCATTGGATGAACAATTAGGTCATTTTCGTCCTCCCTTGGCTTATTCTTGTCCAATTAGGGTTTCTAACCAATCTTGTGCATCCAATTGGTGTTTTTGTGTCATTGGATGAACAGTTAGGTCATTTTCGTCCTCCCTAGGCTTATTCTTATCCAATTAGGGTTTCTAACCAATCTTGTGCATCCAATTGGTGTTTTTGTGTCATTGGATGAACAATTAGGTCATTTTCGTCCTCCCTAGGCTAATTCTTGTCCAATTAGGGTTTCTAACCAATCTTGTGAATGAAATAGGTGTTTTTGTGTCATTGGATGAACAATTATGTCATTTTCGTCCTCCCTAGGCTAATTCTTGTCCAATTAGGGTTTCTAACCAATCTTGTGCATCCAATAGGTGTTTTGTGTCATTGGATGACCAATTAGGTCATTTTCGTCATCCCTAGGCTAATTCTTTTCCAATTAGGGTTTTTAACCAATCTTTTGCATCCATAGGTGTTTTGTGTCATTTGATGAACAATTAGGTCATTTTCGTCCTCCCTAGGCTTATGCTTGTCTAATTAGGGTTTCTAACCAATCTTGTGCATCCAATAGGTGTTTTTGTGTCATTGGATGAACAATTAGGTCATTTTCGTCCTCCCTAGGCTAATTCATGTCCAATTAGGGTTTTTAACCAATCTTGTGCATCCAATAGGTGTTTTGTGTCATTGGATGAACAATTAGGTCATTTTCGTCCTCCCTAGGCTTATTCTTGTCCAATTAGGGTTTCTAACCAATCTTGTGCATCCAATTGGTGTTTTTGCGTCATTGGACGAACAATTAGATCATTTTCGTCCTCCCTAGGCTAATTCTTGTCCAATTAGGGTTTCTAACCAATCTTGTGAATGAAATAGGTGTTTTTGTGTCATTGGATGAACAATTATGTCATTTTCGTCCTCCCTAGGCTAATTCTTGTCAAATTATGGTTTTTAACCAATCTTGTGCATCCAATAGGTGTTTTGTGTCATTGGATGAACATTTAGGTCATTTTTGTTCTCCCTACTCTTAATCTTGTCCAATTAGGGTTTCTAACCAACCTTGTGCATCCAATAGGTGTTTTGTGTCATTGGATGAACATTTAGGTCATTTTCGTCCTCCCTAGGCTAATTCTTGTCCAATTAGGGTTTCTAACCAATCTTTTGCATCCAATAGCTGTTTTGTATCATTGGATGAACAATTAGGTCATTTTCGTCCTCCCTAGGCTAATTCTTGTCCAATTAGGGTTTCTAACCAATCTTGTGCATCCAATAGGTGTTTTGTGTCATTGGATGAACAATTAGGTCATTTTCGTCCTCCCTAGGCTTTTTCTTGTCCAATTAGGGTTTCTAACCAATCTTGTGCATCCAATTGGTGTTTTTGTGTCATTGGATGAAAAATTAGGTCATTTTCGTCCTCCCTAGGCTAATTCTTGTCCAATTAGGGTTTCTAACCAATCTTGTGAATGAAATAGGTGTTTTTGTGTCATTGGATGAACAATTATGTCATTTTCGTCCTCCCTAGGCTAATTCTTGTCAAATTATGGTTTTTAACCAATCTTGTGCATCCAATAGGTGTTTTGTGTCATTGGATGAACATTTAGGTCATTTTTGTTCTCCCTACTCTTAATCTTGTCCAATTAGGGTTTCTAACCAATCTTGTGCATCCAATAGTTGTTTTAGTGTCATTGGATGAACATATATGTCATTTTCGTCCTCCCTAAACTTAATCTTGTCCAATTAGGGTTTCTAACCAATCTTGTGCATCCAATAGGTGTTTTTGTGTCTTTGGATGAACAATTAGGTCATTTTCATCCTCCCTAGGCTAATTCATGTCCAATTAGGGTTTTTAACCAATCTTGTGCATCCAATAGGTGTTTTTGTGTCATTGGATGAACAATTATGTCATTTTCGTCCTCCCTAGGCTAATTCTTGTCAAATTATGGTTTTTAACCAATCTTGTGCATCCAATAGGTGTTTTGTGTCATTGGATGAACATTTAGGTCATTTTTGTTCTCCCTACTCTTAATCTTGTCCAATTAGGGTTTCTAACCAATCTTGTGCATCCAATAGGTGTTTTGTGTCATTGGATGAACAATTAGGTCATTTTCGTCCTCCCTAGGCTTATTCTTGTCCAATTAGGGTTTCTAACCAATCTTGTGCATCCAATTGGTTTTTTTGTGTCATTGGATGAACAATTAGGTCATTTTCGTCCTCCCTAGGCTAATTCTTGTCCAATTAGGGTTTCTAACCAATCTTGTGAATGAAATAGGTGTTTTTGTGTCATTGGATGAACAATTATGTCATTTTCGTCCTCCCTAGGCTAATTCTTGTCAAATTATGGTTTTTAACCAATCTTGTGCATCCAATAGGTGTTTTGTGTCATTGGATGAACAATTAGGTCATTTTCGTCCTCACTAGGCTTATTCTTGTCCAATTAGGGTTTCTAACCAATCTTGTGCATCCAATTGGTGTTTTTGTGTCATTGGATGAACAATTAGGTCATTTTCGTCCTCCCTAGGCTAATTCTTGTCCAATTAGGGTTTCTAACCAATCTTGTGAATGAAATAGGTGTTTTTGTGTCATTGGATGAACAATTATTTCATTTTCGTCCTCCCTAGGCTAATTCTTGTCAAATTATGGTTTTTAACCAATCTTGTGCATCCAATAGGTGTTTTGTGTCATTGGATGAACATTTAGGTCATTTTTGTTCTCCCTACTCTTAATCTTGTCCAATTAGGGTTTCTAACCAATCTTGTGCATCCAATAGTTGTTTTTGTGTCGTTGGATGAACATATATGTCATTTTCGTCCTCCCTAGGCTAATTCATGTCCAATTAGGGTTTTTAACCAATCTTGTGTATCCAATAGGTGTTTTGTGTCATTGGATGAACAATTAGGTCATTTTCATCCTCCCTAGGCTTATTCTTGTCCAATTAGGGTTTCTAACCAATCTTGTGCATCCAATTGGTGTTTTTGTGTCATTGGATGAACAATTAGGTCATTTTCGTCCTCCCTAGGCTTATTCTTGTCCAATTAGGGTTTCTAACCAATCTTGTGCATCCAATTGGTGTTTTTGTGTCATTGGATGAACAATTAGGTCATTTTCGTCCTCCCTAGGCTAATTCATGTCCAATTAGGGTTTTTAACCAATCTTGTGCATCCAATAGGTGTTTTGTGCCATTGGATGAACATTTAGGTCATTTTCGTCCTCCCTAGGCTAATTCTTGTCAAATTACGGTTTTTAAGCAATCTTGTGCATCCAATAGGTGTTTTGTGTCATTGGATGAACAATTAGGTCATTTTCGTCCTCCCTAGGCTTATTCTTGTCCAATTAGGGTTTCTAACCAATCTTGTGCATCCAATTGGTGTTGTTGTGTCATTGGATGAACAATTAGGTCATTTTCGTCCTCCCTAGGTTTATTCTTGTCCAATTAGGGTTTCTAACCAATCTTGTACATCCAATTGGTGTTTTTGTGTCATTGGATGAACAATTAGGTCATTTTCGTCCTCCCTAGGCTAATTCTTGTCCAATTAGGGTTTCTAACCAATCTTGTAAATGAAATAGGTGTTTTTGTGTCATTGGATGATCAATTATGTCATTTTCGTCCTCCCTAGGCTAATTCTTGTCAAATTATGGTTTTTAACCAATCTTGTGCATCCAATAGGTGTTTTGTGTCATTGGATGAACAATTAGGTCATTTTCGTCCTCCCTAGGCTAATTCTTGTCCAATTAGGGTTTCTAACCAATCTTGTGAATGAAATAGGTGTTTTTGTGTCATTGGATGATCAATTATGTCATTTTCGTCCTCCCTAGGCTAATTCTTGTCAAATTATGGTTTTTAACCAATCTTGTGCATCCAATAGGTGTTTTGTGTCATTGGATGAACAATTAGGTCATTTTCGTCCTCCCAAGGCTAATTCTTGTCCAATTAGGGTTTCTAACCAATCTTGTGAATGAAATAGGTGTTTTTGTGTCATTGGATGATCAATTATGTCATTTTCTTCCTCCCTAGGCTAATTCTTGTCAAATTATGGTTTTTAACCAATCTTGTGCATCCAATAGGTGTTTTGTGTCATTGGATGAACAATTAGGTCATTTTCGTCCTCCCTAGGCTAATTCTTTTCCAATTAGGGTTTCTAACCAATCTTTTGCATCCATAGGTGTTTTGTGTCATTTGATGAACAATTAGGTCATTTTCGTCCTCCCTAGGCTTATGCTTGTCTAATTAGGGTTTCTAACCAATCTTGTGCATCCAATAGGTGTTTTTGTGTCATTGGATGAACAATTAGGTCATTTTCGTCCTCCCTAGGCTAATTCTTGTCCAATTAGGGTTTTTAACCAATCTTGTGCATCCAATAGGTGTTTTGTGTCATTGGATGAACATTTAGGTCATTTTCGTCCTCCCTAGGCTTATTCTTGTCCAATTAGGGTTTCTAACCAATCTTGTGCATCCAATTGGTGTTTTTGTGTCATTGGACGAACAATTAGATCATTTTCGTCCTCCCTAGGCTAATTCTTGTCCAATTAGGGTTTCTAACCAATCTTGTGAATGAAATAGGTGTTTTTGTGTCATTGGATGAACAATTATGTCATTTTCGTCCTCCCTAGGCTAATTCTTGTCAAATTATGGTTTTTAACCAATCTTGTGCATCCAATAGGTGTTTTGTGTCATTGGATGAACATTTAGGTCATTTTTGTTCTCCCTACTCTTAATCTTGTCCAATTAGGGTTTCTAACCAACGTTGTGCATCCAATAGGTGTTTTGTGTCATTGGATGAACATTTAGGTCATTTTCGTCCTCCCTAGGCTAATTCTTGTCCAATTAGGGTTTCTAACCAATCTTTTGCATCCAATAGCTGTTTTGTGTCATTGGATGAACAATTAGGTCATTTTCGTCCTCCCTAGGCTAATTCTTGTCCAATTAGGGTTTCTAACCAATCTTGTGAATGAAATAGGTGTTTTTGTGTCATTGGATGAACAATTATGTCATTTTCGTCCTCCCTAGGCTAATTCTTGTCAAATTATGGTTTTTAACCAATCTTGTGCATCCAATAGGTGTTTTGTGTCATTGGATGAACATTTAGGTCATTTTTGTTCTCCCTACTCTTAATCTTGTCCAATTAGGGTTTCTAACCAACCTTGTGCATCCAATAGGTGTTTTGTGTCATTGGATGAACAATTAGGTCATTTTCGTCCTCCCTAGGCTAATTCTTGTCCAATTAGGGTTTCTAACCAATCTTGTGCATCCAATAGGTGTTTTGTGTCATTGGATGAACAATTAGGTCATTTTCGTCCTCCCTAGGCTTATTCTTGTCCAATTAGGGTTTCTAACCAATCTTGTGAATGAAATAGGTGTTTTTGTGTCATTGGATGAACAATTATGTCATTTTCGTCCTCCCTAGGCTAATTCTTGTCAAATTATGGTTTTTAACCAATCTTGTGCATCCAATAGGTGTTTTGTGTCATTGGATGAACATTTAGGTCATTTTTGTTCTCCCTACTCTTAATCTTTTCCAATTAGGGTTTCTAACCAATCTTGTGCATCCAATGGTTGTTTTTGTCTCATTGGATGAACATATATGTCATTTTCGTCCTCCCTAAACTTAATCTTGTCGAATTAGGGTTTCTAACCAATCTTGTGCATCCAATAGGTGTTTTTGTGTCATTGGATGAACAATTAGGTCATTTTCGTCCTCCCTAGGCTAATTCTTGTCCAATTAGGGTTTCTAACCAATCTTGTGAATGAAATAGGTGTTTTTGTGTCATTGGATGAACAATTATGTCATTTTCATCCTCCCTAGGCTAATTCTTGTCAAATTATGGTTTTTAACCAATCTTGTGCATTCAATAGTTGTTTTAGTGTCATTGGATGAACATATATGTCATTTTCGTCCTCCCTAAACTTAATCTTGTCCAATTAGGGTTTCTAACCAATCTTGTGCATCCAATAGGTGTTTTTGTGTCATTGGATGAACAATTAGGTCATTTTCATCGTCCCTAGGCTAATTCATGTCCAATTAGGGTTTTTAACCAATCTTGTGCATCCAATAGGTGTTTTGTGTCATTGGATGAACAATTAGATCATTTTCGTCCTCCCTAGGCTTAATCTTGTCCAATTAGGGTTTCTAACCAATCTTGTGCATCCAATAGGTGTTTGTGTCATTGGATGAACATTTAGGTCATTTTCGTTCTCCCTACACTTAATCTTGTCCAATTAGGGTTTCTAACCAATCTTGTGCATCCAATAGTTGTATTTGTGTCATTGGATGAACAATTATGTCATTTTCGTCCTCCCTAAACTTAATCTTGTCCAATTAGGGTTTCTAACCAATCTTGTGCATCCAATAGGTGTTTTTGTTTCTTTGGATGAACAATTAGGTCATTTTCATCCTCCCTAGGCTAATTCATGTCCAATTACGGTTTTTAACCAATCTTGTGCATCCAATAGGTGTTTTGTGTCATTGGATGAACAATTAGGTCATTTTCGTCCTCCCTAGGCTTATTCTTGTCTAATTAGGGTTTCTAACCAATCTTGTGCATCCAATTGGTGTTTTTGTGTCATTGGATGAACAATTAGGTCATTTTCGTCCTCCCTAGGCTAATTCTTGTCTAATTAGGGTTTCTAACCAATCTTGTGAATGAAATAGGTGTTTTGGTGTCATTGGATGAACAATTATGTCATTTTCGTCCTCCCTAGACTAATTCTTGTCAAATTATGGTTTTTAACCAATCTTGTGCATCCAATAGGTGTTTTGTGTCATTGGATGAACAATTAGGTCATTTTCGCCTCCCTAGGCTAATTCTTGTCCAATTAGGGTTTCTAACCAATTTTGTGAATGAAATAGGTGTTTTGTGTCATTGGATGATCAATTATGTCATTTTCGTCCTCCCTAAACTTAATCTTGTCCAATTAGGGTTTCTAACCAATCTTGTGAATGAAATAGGTGTTTTTGTGTCATTGGATGAACAATTATGTCATTTTCGTCCTCCCTAGGCTAATTCTTGTCAAATTATGGTTTTTAACCAATCTTGTGCATCCAATAGGTGTTTTGTGTCATTGGATGAACATTTAGGTCATTTTTGTTCTCCCTACTCTTAATCTTGTGCAATTAGGGTTTCTAACCAATCTTGTGCATCCAATAGTTGTTTTAGTGTCATTGGATGAACATATATGTCATTTTCGTCCTCCCTAAACTTAATCTTGTCCAATTAGGGTTTCTAACCAATCTTGTGCATCCATTAGGTGTTTTTGTGTCATTGGATGAACAATTAGGTCATTTTCATCCTCCCTAGGCTAATTCATGTCCAATTAGGGTTTTTAACCAATCTTGTGCATCCAATAGGTGTTTTGTGCCATTGGATGAACATTTAGGTCATTTTCGTCCTCCCTAGGCTAATTCTTGTCAAATTACGGTTTTTAAGCAATCTTGTGCATCCAATAGGTGTTTTGTGTCATTGGATGAACAATTAGGTCATTTTCGTCCTCCCTAGGCTTATTCTTGTCCAATTAGGGTTTCTAACCAATCTTGTGCATCCAATAGGTGTTTTTGTGTCATTGGATGAACAATTAGGTCATTTTCGTCCTCCCTAGGCTAATTCTTGTCCAATTAGGGTTTCTAACCAATCTTGTGCATCCAATAGGTGTTTTTGTGTCATTGGATGAACAATTATGTCATTTTCGTCCTCCCTAGGCTAATTCTTGTCAAATTATGGTTTTTAACCAATCTTGTGCATCCAATAGGTGTTTTGTGTCATTGGATGAACATTTAGGTCATTTTTGTTCTCCCTACTCTTAATCTTGTCCAATTAGGGTTTCTAACCAATCTTGTGCATCCAATAGGTGTTTTGTGTCATTGGATGAACAATTAGGTCATTTTCGTCCTCCCTAGGCTTATTCTTGTCCAATTAGGGTTTCTAACCAATCTTGTGCATCCAATTGGTTTTTTTGTGTCATTGGATGAACAATTAGGTCATTTTCGTCCTCCCTAGGCTAATTCTTGTCCAATTAGGGTTTCTAACCAATCTTGTGAATGAAATAGGTGTTTTTGTGTCATTGGATGAACAATTATGTCATTTTCGTCCTCCCTAGGCTAATTCTTGTCAAATTATGGTTTTTAACCAATCTTGTGCATCCAATAGGTGTTTTGTGTCATTGGATGAACAATTAGGTCATTTTCGTCCTCCCTAGGCTAATTCTTGTCCAATTAGGGTTTCTAACCAATCTTGTGAATGAAATAGGTGTTTTTGTGTCATTGGATGATCAATTATGTCATTTTCGTCCTCCCTAGGCTAATTCTTGTCAAATTATGGTTTTTAACCAATCTTGTGCATCCAATAGGTGTTTTGTGTCATTGGACGAACATTTAGGTCATTTTTGTTCTCCCTACTCTTAATTTTGTCCAATTAGGGTTTCTAACCAATCTTGTGCATCCAATAGTTGTTTTAGTGTCATTGGATGAACATATATGTCATTTTCGTCCTCCCTAAACTTAATCTTGTCCAATTAGGGTTTCTAACCAATCTTGTGCATCCAATAGGTGTTTTTGTGTCATTGGATGAACAATTAGGTCATTTTCATCCTCCCTAGGCTAATTCTTGTCCAATTAGGGTTTCTAACCAATCTTGTGAATGAAATAGGTGTTTTTGTGTCATTGGATGATCAATTATGTCATTTTCGTCCTCCCTAGGCTAATTCTTGTCAAATTATGGTTTTTAACCAATCTTGTGCATCCAATAGGTGTTTTGTGTCATTGGACGAACATTTAGGTCATTTTTGTTCTCCCTACTCTTAATCTTGTCCAATTAGGGTTTCTAACCAATCTTGTGCATCCAATAGTTGTTTTGTGCCATTGGATGAACATTTAGGTCATTTTCGTCCTCCCTAGGCTAATTCTTGTCAAATTACGGTTTTTAAGCAATCTTGTGCATCCAATAGGTGTTTTGTGTCATTGGATGAACAATTAGGTCATTTTCGTCCTCCCTAGGCTTATTCTTGTCCAATTAGGGTTTCTAACCAATCTTGTGCATCCAATTGGTGTTGTTGTGTCATTGGATGAACAATTAGGTCATTTTCGTCCTCCCTAGGTTTATTCTTGTCCAATTAGGGTTTCTAACCAATCTTGTACATCCAATTGGTGTTTTTGTGTCATTGGATGAACAATTAGGTCATTTTCGTCCTCCCTAGGCTAATTCTTGTCCAATTAGGGTTTCTAACCAATCTTGTAAATGAAATAGGTGTTTTTGTGTCATTGGATGATCAATTATGTCATTTTCGTCCTCCCTAGGCTAATTCTTGTCAAATTATGGTTTTTAACCAATCTTGTGCATCCAATAGGTGTTTTGTGTCATTGGATGAACAATTAGGTCATTTTCGTCCTCCCTAGGCTAATTCTTGTCCAATTAGGGTTTCTAACCAATCTTGTGAATGAAATAGGTGTTTTTGTGTCATTGGATGATCAATTATGTCATTTTCGTCCTCCCTAGGCTAATTCTTGTCAAATTATGGTTTTTAACCAATCTTGTGCATCCAATAGGTGTTTTGTGTCATTGGATGAACAATTAGGTCATTTTCGTCCTCCCAAGGCTAATTCTTGTCCAATTAGGGTTTCTAACCAATCTTGTGAATGAAATAGGTGTTTTTGTGTCATTGGATGATCAATTATGTCATTTTCGTCCTCCCTAGGCGAATTCTTGTCAAATTATGGTTTTTAACCAATCTTGTGCATCCAATAGGTGTTTTGTGTCATTGGATGAACAATTAGGTCATTTTCGTCCTCCCTAGGCTTATTCTTGTCCAATTAGGGTTTCTAACCAATCTTGTGCATCCAATTGGTGTTGTTGTGTCATTGGATGAACAATTAGGTCATTTTCGTCCTCCCTAGGCTTATTCTTGTCCAATTAGGGTTTCTAACCAATCTTGTACATCCAATTGGTGTTTTTGTGTCATTGGATGAACAATTAGGTCATTTTCGTCCTCCCTAGGCTAATTCTTGTCCAATTAGGGTTTCTAACCAATCTTGTGAATGAAATAGGTGTTTTTGTGTCATTGGATGATCAATTATGTCATTTTCGTCCTCCCTAGGCGAATTCTTGTCAAATTATGGTTTTTAACCAATCTTGTGCATCCAATAGGTGTTTTGTGTCATTGGATGAACAATTAGGTCATTTTCGTCCTCCCTAGGCTTATTCTTGTCCAATTAGGGTTTCTAACCAATCTTGTGCATCCAATTGGTGTTGTTGTGTCATTGGATGAACAATTAGGTCATTTTCGTCCTCCCTAGGCTTATTCTTGTCCAATTAGGGTTTCTAACCAATCTTGTACATCCAATTGGTGTTTTTGTGTCATTGGATGAACAATTAGGTCATTTTCGTCCTCCCTAGGCTAATTCTTGTCCAATTAGGGTTTCTAACCAATCTTGTGAATGAAATAGGTGTTTTTGTGTCATTGGATGATCAATTATGTCATTTTCGTCCTCCCTAGGCTAATTCTTGTCAAATTATGGTTTTTAACAAATCTTGTGCATCCAATAGGTGTTTTGTGTCATTGGATGAACATTTAGGTCATTTTTGTTCTCCCTACTCTTAATCTTGTCCAATTAGGGTCTCTAACCAATCTTGTGCATCCAATAGTTGTTTTAGTGTCATTGGATGAACAATTAGGTCATTTTCGTTCTCCCTACACTTAATCTTGTCCAATTAGGGTTTCTAACCAATCTTGTGCATCCAATAGGTGTTTTGTGTCATTGGATGACCAATTAGGTCATTTTCGTCCTCCCTATGCTAATTCTTTTCCAATTAGGGTTTTTAACCAATCTTGTGCATCCAATAGGTGTTTTGTGTCATTGGATGAACATTTAGGTCATTTTCGTTCTCCCTACACTTAATCTTGTCCAATTAGGGTTTCTAACCAACATTGTGCATCCAATAGGTGTTTTGTGTCATTGGATGAACATTTAGGTCATTTTCGTTCTCCCTACACTTAATCTTGTCCAATTAGGGTTTCTAACCAATCTTGTGCATCCAATAGGTGTTTTGTGTCATTGGATGAACAACTATGTCATTTTCGTCCTCCCTAGGCTAATTCTTGTCCAATTAGGGTTTCTAACCAATCTTGTGCATCCAATAGTTGTTTTAGTGTCATTGGATGAACATATATGTCATTTTCGTCCTCCCTAAACTTAATCTTGTCCAATTAGGGTTTCTAACCAATCTTGTGCATCCAATAGGTGTTTTTGTGTCATTGGATGAACAATTATGTCATTTTCGTCCTCCCTAGGCTAATTCTTGTCCAATTAGGGTTTTTAACCAATCTTGTGCATCCATTAGGTGTTTTTGTGTCATTGGATGAACATTTAGGTCATTTTCACCCTCCCTACACTTAATCTTGTCCAATGAGGGTTTATAACCAATCTTGTGCATCCAATAGGTGTTTTTGTGTCATTGGATGAACATTTAGGTCATTTTCGTCCTCCCTAAACTTAATCTTTTCCAATTAGGGTTTCTAACCAATCTTGTGCATCCAATAGGTGTTTTTGTATCATTGGATGAACAATTAGGTCATTTTCCTCCTCCCAAGGCTAATTCTTGTCCAATTTGGGTTTTTAACCAATCCTGTGCATCCAATACGTGTTTTTGTGTCATTGGATGAACAATTATGTCATTTTCGTCCTCCCTAGGCTAATTCTTGTCCAATTAGGGTTTTTAACCAATCTTGTGCATCCATTAGGTGTTTTTGTGTCATTGGATGAACAATTAGGTCATTTTCATCCTCGCTAGGATAATTCTTGTCCAATTAGGGTTTTTAACCAATCTTGTGCATCCAATAGGTGTTTTGTGTCATTGGATGAACATTTAGGTCATTTTCGTCTTCCCTAAACATAATCTTGTCCAATTAGGGTTTCGAACCAATCTTGTGCATCCAATAGGTGTTTTTGTGTCATTGGATGAACAATTATGTCATTTTCGTCCTCCCTAGGCTAATTCTTGTCCAATTAGGGTTTTTAACCAATCTTGTGCATCCATTAGGTGTTTTTGTGTCATTGGATGAACATTTAGGTCATTTTCACCCTCCCTACACTTAATCTTGTCCAATGAGGGTTTATAACCAATCTTGTGCATCCAATAGCTGTTTTTGTGTCATTGGATGAACATTTAGGTCATTTTCACCCTCCCTACACTTAATCTTGTCCAATGAGGGTTTATAACCAATCTTGTGCATCCAATAGGTGTTTTTGTGTCATTGGATGAACATTTAGGTCATTTTCGTCCTCCCTACACTTAATCTTGTCCAATTAGGGTTTCTAACCAATCTTGTGCATCCAATAGGTGTTTTTGTGTCATTGGATGAACAATTAGGTCATTTTCATCCTCCCTAAACTTAATCTTGTCCAATTAGGGTTTTTAACCAATCTTGTGCATCCAATAGGTGTTTTGTGTCATTGGATAAACATTTAGCTCATTTTCGTCCTCCCAACACTTAATCTTGCCCAACTAGGGTTTTTAACCAATTTTGTACATCCAATAGGTGTTTTTGTGTCATTAGATGAACATTAAGGTCATTTTCGTTCTCCCTAAACTTAATCTTGTCCAATTAGGGTTTCTGACCAATCTTGTGCATCCAATAGGTGTTTTGTGTCATTGGATGAACAATTAGGTCATTTTCGTCCACCCTAGGCTAATTCTTGTCCAATTATGGTTATTAACCAATCTTGTGCATCCAACACGTGTTTTTGTGTCAATTGATGAACAATTAGGTCATTTTCGTCCTCCCTAGGCTAATTCTTGTCCAATTAGGGTTTTTAACCAATCTTGTGCATCCAATAGGTGTTTTGTGTCATTGGATGAACATTTAGGTCATTTTCGTCCTCCCTACACTTAATCTTGTCCAATTAGGGTTTTTAACCAATCTTGTGCATCCAATAGGTGTTTTTGTGTCATTAGATGAACATTTAGCTCATTTTCGTTCTCCCTAAACTTAATCTTGTCCAATTAGGGTTTCTGACCAATCTTGTGCATCCAATAGGTGTTTTTGTGTCATTGGATGAACAATTAGGTCATTTTCGTCCTCCCTAGGCTAATTCTTGTCCAATTAGGGTTTTTAACCAATCTTGTGCATCCAATAGGTGTTTTGTGTCATTGGATGAACATTTAGGTCATTTTCGTCCTCGCTAGGCTTAATCTTGTCCAATTAGGGTTTTGAACCAATCTTGTGCATCCAATAGTTGTTTTTGTGTCATTGGATGAACATTTATATCATTTTCGTCCTCCCTAAACTTAATCTCTTCCAATAGGTGTTTTTGTGTCATTGGATGAACAATTAGGTCATTTTCGTGCTCCCTAGGCTTATTCTTGTCCAATTAGGGTTATTAACCAATGTTGTGCATCCAATAGGTGTTTTTGTGTCATTGGACGAACAATTAGGTCATTTTCGTCCTCCCTAGGCTAATTCTTGTCCAATTAGGGTTTCTAACCAATCTTGTGCATCCAATAGGTGTTTTTGTGTCATTGGATGAACAAATAGGTCATTTTCATCCTCCCTAAACTTAATCTTGTCCAATTAGGGTTTTTAACCAATCTTCTGCATCCAATAGGTGTTTTGTGTCATTACATTAACATTTACGTCATTTTCGTCCTCCCTAAACTTAATCTTGTCCAATTAGGGTTTCTAACCAATCTTGTGCATCCAATAGGTGTTTTTGTGTCATTGGATGAACAATTAGGTCATTTTCGTCCTCCCTAGGCTAATTCTTGTCCAATTGGGGTTTTTAACGAATCTTGTGCATCCAATAGGTGTTTGTGTCATTGGATGAACATTTAGGTCATTTTCGTCCTCCCTACACTTAATCTTGTCCAATTAGGGTTTCTAACCAATCTTGTGCATCCAATAGTTGTTTTTGTGTCATTGGATGAACATTTATGTCATTTTCGTCCTCCCTAAACTTAATCTTGTCCAATTAGGGTTTCTAACCAATCTTGTGCATCCAATAGGTGTTTTTGTGTCATTGGATGAACAATTAGGTCATTTTCATCCTCCCTAGGCTAATTCATGTCCAATTAGGGTTTTTAACCAATCTTGTGCATCCAATAGGTGTTTTGTGTCATTGGATGAACTATTAGGTCATTTTTGTCCTCCCTAGGCTAATTCTTGTCCAATTAGGGTTTCTAACCAATCTTGTGCATCCAATAGGTGTTTGTGTCATTGGATGAACATTTATGTCATTTTCGTACTCCCTATGCTAATTCTTTTCCAATTAGGGTTTTTAACCAATCTTGTGCATCCAATAGGTGTTTTGTGTCATTGGATGAACATTTAGGTCATTTTCGTTCTCCCTACACTTAATCTTGTCCAATTAGGGTTTCTAACCAATCTTGTGCATCCAATAGGTGTTTTGTGTCATTGGATGAACAACTAGGTCATTTTCGTCCTCCCTAGGCTAATTCTTGTCCAATTAGGGTTTCTAACCAATCTTGTGCATCCAATAGTTGTTTTAGTGTCATTGGATGAACATATATGTCATTTTCGTCCTCCCTAAACTTAATCTTGTCCAATTAGGGTTTCTAACCAATCTTGTGCATCCAATAGGTGTTTTGTGTCATTGGATGAACAATTAGGTCATTTTCGTCCTCCCTAGGCTTATTCTTGTCCAATTAGGGTTTCTAACCAATCTTGTGCATCCAATTGGTTTTTTTGTGTCATTGGATGAACAATTAGGTCATTTTCGTCCTCCCTAGGCTAATTCTTGTCCAATTAGGGTTTCTAACCAATCTTGTGAATGAAATAGGTGTTTTTGTGTCATTGGATGAACAATTATGTCATTTTCGTCCTCCCTAGGCTAATTCTTGTCAAATTATGGTTTTTAACCAATCTTGTGCATCCAATAGGTGTTTTGTGTCATTGGATGAACAATTAGGTCATTTTCGTCCTCCCTAGGCTAATTCTTGTCCAATTAGGGTTTCTAACCAATCTTGTGAATGAAATAGGTGTTTTTGTGTCATTGGATGATCAATTATGTCATTTTCGTCCTCCCTAGGCTAATTCTTGTCAAATTATGGTTTTTAACCAATCTTGTGCATCCAATAGGTGTTTTGTGTCATTGGACGAACATTTAGGTCATTTTTGTTCTCCCTACTCTTAATTTTGTCCAATTAGGGTTTCTAACCAATCTTGTGCATCCAATAGTTGTTTTAGTGTCATTGGATGAACATATATGTCATTTTCGTCCTCCCTAAACTTAATCTTGTCCAATTAGGGTTTCTAACCAATCTTGTGCATCCAATAGGTGTTTTTGTGTCATTGGATGAACAATTAGGTCATTTTCATCCTCCCTAGGCTAATTCTTGTCCAATTAGGGTTTCTAACCAATCTTGTGAATGAAATAGGTGTTTTTGTGTCATTGGATGATCAATTATGTCATTTTCGTCCTCCCTAGGCTAATTCTTGTCAAATTATGGTTTTTAACCAATCTTGTGCATCCAATAGGTGTTTTGTGTCATTGGACGAACATTTAGGTCATTTTTGTTCTCCCTACTCTTAATCTTGTCCAATTAGGGTTTCTAACCAATCTTGTGCATCCAATAGTTGTTTTGTGCCATTGGATGAACATTTAGGTCATTTTCGTCCTCCCTAGGCTAATTCTTGTCAAATTACGGTTTTTAAGCAATCTTGTGCATCCAATAGGTGTTTTGTGTCATTGGATGAACAATTAGGTCATTTTCGTCCTCCCTAGGCTTATTCTTGTCCAATTAGGGTTTCTAACCAATCTTGTGCATCCAATTGGTGTTGTTGTGTCATTGGATTAACAATTAGGTCATTTTCGTCCTCCCTAGGCTTATTCTTGTCCAATTAGGGTTTCTAACCAATCTTGTACATCCAATTGGTGTTTTTGTGTCATTGGATGAACAATTAGGTCATTTTCGTCCTCCCTAGGCTAATTCTTGTCCAATTAGGGTTTCTAACCAATCTTGTGAATGAAATAGGTGTTTTTGTGTCATTGGATGATCAATTATGTCATTTTCGTCCTCCCTAGGCTAATTCTTGTCAAATTATGGTTTTTAACCAATCTTGTGCATCCAATAGGTGTTTTGTGTCATTGGATGAACAATTAGGTCATTTTCGTCCTCCCTAGGCTAATTCTTGTCCAATTAGGGTTTCTAACCAATCTTGTGAATGAAATAGGTGTTTTTGTGTCATTGGATGATCAATTATGTCATTATCGTCCTCCCTAGGCTAATTCTTGTCAAATTATGGTTTTTAACCAATCTTGTGCATCCAATAGGTGTTTTGTGTCATTGGATGAACAATTAGGTCATTTTCGTCCTCCCAAGGCTAATTCTTGTCCAATTAGGGTTTCTAACCAATCTTGTGAATGAAATAGGTGTTTTTGTGTCATTGGATGATCAATTATGTCATTTTCGTCCTCCCTAGGCTAATTCTTGTCAAATTATGGTTTTTAACCAATCTTGTGCATCCAATAGGTGTTTTGTGTCATTGGATGAACAATTAGGTCATTTTCGTCCTCCCTAGGCTAATTCTTTTCCAATTAGGGTTTCTAACCAATCTTTTGCATCCATAGGTGTTTTGTGTCATTTGATGAACAATTAGGTCATTTTCGTCCTCCCTAGGCTTATGCTTGTCTAATTAGGGTTTCTAACCAATCTTGTGCATCCAATAGGTGTTTTTGTGTCATTGGATGAACAATTAGGTCATTTTCGTCCTCCCTAGGCTAATTCTTGTCCAATTAGGGTTTTTAACCAATCTTGTGCATCCAATAGGTGTTTTGTGTCATTGGATGAACATTTAGGTCATTTTCGTCCTCCCTAGGCTTATTCTTGTCCAATTAGGGTTTCTAACCAATCTTGTGCATCCAATTGGTGTTTTTGTGTCATTGGACGAACAATTAGATCATTTTCGTCCTCCCTAGGCTAATTCTTGTCCAATTAGGGTTTCTAACCAATCTTGTGAATGAAATAGGTGTTTTTGTGTCATTGGATGAACAATTATGTCATTTTCGTCCTCCCTAGGCTAATTCTTGTCAAATTATGGTTTTTAACCAATCTTGTGCATCCAATAGGTGTTTTGTGTCATTGGATGAACATTTAGGTCATTTTTGTTCTCCCTACTCTTAATCTTGTCCAATTAGGGTTTCTAACCAACCTTGTGCATCCAATAGGTGTTTTGTGTCATTGGATGAACATTTAGGTCATTTTCGTCCTCCCTAGGCTAATTCTTGTCCAATTAGGGTTTCTAACCAATCTTTTGCATCCAATAGCTGTTTTGTATCATTGGATGAACAATTAGGTCATTTTCGTCCTCCCTAGGCTAATTCTTGTCCAATTAGGGTTTCTAACCAATCTTGTGCATCCAATAGGTGTTTTGTGTCATTGGATGAACAATTAGGTCATTTTCGTCCTCCCTAGGCTTTTTCTTGTCCAATTAGGGTTTCTAACCAATCTTGTGCATCCAATTGGTGTTTTTGTGTCATTGGATGAAAAATTAGGTCATTTTCGTCCTCCCTAGGCTAATTCTTGTCCAATTAGGGTTTCTAACCAATCTTGTGAATGAAATAGGTGTTTTTGTGTCATTGGATGAACAATTATGTCATTTTCGTCCTCCCTAGGCTAATTCTTGTCAAATTATGGTTTTTAACCAATCTTGTGCATCCAATAGGTGTTTTGTGTCATTGGATGAACATTTAGGTCATTTTTGTTCTCCCTACTCTTAATCTTGTCCAATTAGGGTTTCTAACCAATCTTGTGCATCCAATAGTTGTTTTAGTGTCATTGGATGAACATATATGTCATTTTCGTCCTCCCTAAACTTAATCATGTCCAATTAGGGTTTTTAACCAATCTTGTGCATCCAATAGGTGTTTTGTGCCGTTGGATGAACATTTAGGTCATTTTCGTCCTCCCTAGGCTAATTCTTGTCAAATTACGGTTTTTAAGCAATCTTGTGCATCCAATAGGTGTTTTGTGTCATTGGATGAACAATTAGGTCATTTTCGTCCTCCCTTGACTTATTCTTGTCCAATTAGGGTTTCTAACCAATCTTGTGCATCCAATTGGTGTTTTTGTGTCATTGGATGAACAATTAGGTCATTTCCGTCCTCCCTAGGCTTATTCTTGTCCAATTAGGGTTTCTAACCAATCTTGTGCATCCAATTGGTGTTTTTGTGTCATTGGATGAACAATTAGGTCATTTTCGTCCTCCCTAGGCTAATTCTTGTCAAATTATGGTTTTTAACCAATCTTGTGCATCCAATAGGTGTTTTGTGTCATTGGATGAACAATTAGGTCATTTTCGTCCTCCCTAGGCTAATTCTTGTCCAATTAGGGTTTCTAACCAATCTTGTGAATGAAATAGGTGTTTTTGTGTCATTGGATGAACAATTATGTCATTTTCATCCTCCCTAGGCTAATTCTTGTCAAATTATGCTTTTTAACCAATCTAGTGCATCCAATAGGTGTTTTGTGTCATTGGATGAACAATTAGGTCATTTTCGTCCTCAAGGCTAATTCTTGTCCATTTAGGGTTTCTAACCAATCTTGTGAATGAAATAGGTGTTTTTGTGTCATTGGATGATCAATTATGTCATTTTCGTCCTCCCTAGGCTAATTCTTGTCAAATTATGGTTTTTAACCAATCTTGTGCATCCAATAGGTGTTTTGTGTCATTGGACGAACATTTAGGTCATTTTTGTTCTCCCTACTCTTAATCTTGTCCAATTAGGGTTTCTAACCAATCTTGTGCATCCAATAGTTGTTTTAGTGTCATTGGATGAACATATATGTCATTTTCGTCCTCGCTAAAGTTAATCTTGTCCAATTAGGGTTTCTAACCAATCTTGTGCATCCAATAGGTGTTTTGTGTCATTGGATGACCAATTAGGTCATTTTCGTCCTCCCTATGCTAATTCTTTTCCAATTAGGGTTTTTAACCAATCTTGTGCATCCAATAGGTGTTTTGTGTCATTGGATGAACATTTAGGTCATTTTTGTTCTCCCTACTCTTAATCTTGTCCAATTAGGGTTTCTAATCAAACTTGTGCATCCAATAGGTGTTTTGTGTCATTGGATGAACATATATGTCATTTTCGTCCTCCCTAGGCTAATTCATGTCCAATTAGGGTTTCTAACCAATCTTGTGCATCCAATAGGTGTTTTGTGTCATTGGATGAACAATTAGGTCATTTTCGTCCTCCCTTGGCTTATTCTTGTCCAATTAGGGTTTCTAACCAATCTTGTGCATCCAATTGGTATTTTTGTGTCATTGGATGAACAATTAGGTCATTTTCGTCCTCCCTAGGCTTATTCTTGTCCAATTAGGGTTTCTAACCAATCTTGTGCATCCAATTGGTGTTTTTGTGTCATTGGATGAACAATTAGGTCATTTTCGTCCTCCCTAGGCTAATTCTTGTCCAATTAGGGTTTCTAACCAATCTTGTGAATGAAATAGGTGTTTTTGTGTCATTCGATGAACAATTATGTCATTTTCGTCCTCCCTTGGCTAATTCTTGTCAAATTATGGTTTTTAACCAATCTTGTGCATCCAATTGGTGTTTTTGTGTGATTGGATGAACAATTAGGTCATTTTCGTCCTCCCTAGGCTTATTCTTGTCCAATTAGGGTTTCTAACCAATCTTGTGCATCCAATTGGTGTTTTTGTGTCATTGGATGAACAATTAGGTCATTTTCGTCCTCCCTAGGCTAATTCTTGTCCAATTAGGGTTTCTAACCAATCTTGTGAATGAAATAGGTGTTTTTGTGTCATTGGATGAACAATTATGTCATTTTCATCCTCCCTAGGCTAATTCTTGTCAAATTATGGTTTTTAACCAATCTTGTGCATCCAATAGGTGTTTTGTGTCATTGGATGAACATTTAGGTCATTTTTGTTCTCCCTACTCTTAATCTTGTCCAATTAGGGTTTCTAACCAATCTTGTGCATCCAATTGGTGTTTTTGTGTCATTGGATGAACAATTAGGTCATTTTCGTCCTCCCTAGGCTAATTCTTGTCCAATTAGGGTTTCTAACCAATCTTGTGAATCAAATAGGTGTTTTTGTGTCATTGGAGGAACAATTATGTCATTTTCGTCCTCCCTAGGCTAATTCTTGTCCAATTAGGATTTCTAACCAATCTTGTGAATCAAATAGGTGTTTTTGTGTCATTGGATGAACAATTATGTCATTTTCGTCCTCCCTAGGCTAATTCTTGTCAAATTACGGTTTTTAACCAATCTTGTGCATCCAATAGGTGTTTTGTGTCATTGGATGAATATTTAGGTCATTTTTGTTCTCCCTACTCTTAATCTTGTCCAATTAGGGTTTCTAACCAATCTTGTGCATCCAATAGGTGTTTTTGTGTCATTGGATGAACAATTAGGTCATTTTCGTCCTCCCTAGGCTTATTCTTGTCTAATTAGGGTTTCTAACCAATCTTGTGCATCCAATTGGTGTTTTTGTGTCATTGGATGAACATTTATGTCATTTTCGTCCTCCCTAAACTTAATCTTGTCCAATTATGGTTTCTAACCAATCTTGTGCATCCAATAGGTGTTTTTGTGTCATTGGATGAACAATTAGGTCATTTTCATCCTCCCTAGGCTAATTCATGTCCAATTAGGGTTTTTAACCAATCTTGTGCATCCAATAGGTGTTTTGTGCCATTGGATGAACATTTAGGTCATTTTCGTCCTCCCTAGGCTAATTCTTGTCAAATTACGGTTTTTAAGCAATCTTGTGCATCCAATAGGTGTTTTGTGTCATTGGATGAACAATTAGGTCATTTTTGTTCTCCCTACTCTTAATCTTGTCCAATTAGGGTTTCTAACCAATCTTGTGCATCCAATAGTTGTTTTAGTGTCATTGGATGAACATATATGTCATTTTCGTCCTCCCTAAACTTAATCTTGTCCAATTAGGGTTTCTAACCAATCTTGTGCATCCAATAGGTGTTTTGTGTCATTGGATGAACATTTAGGTCATTTTCGTTCTCCCTACACTTAATCTTGTCCAATTAGGGTTTCTAACCAATCTTGTGCATCCGATAGGTGTTTTTGTGTCATTGGATGAACAATTAGGTCATTTTCGTCCTCCCTAGGCTAATTCTTGTCCAATTAGGGTTTTTAACCAATCTTGTGCATCCAATAGGTGTTTTTGTGTCATTGGATGAACAATTAGGTCATTTTCGTCCTCCCTAGGCTTATTCTTGTCCAATTAGGGTTTCTAACCAATCTTGTGCATCCAATAGGTGTTTTTGTGTCATTGGATGAACAATTATGTCATTTTCGTCCTCCCTAGGCTAATTCTTGTCAAATTATGGTTTTTAACCAATCTTGTGCATCCAATAGGTGTTTTGTGTCATTGGATGAACAATTAGGTCATTTTCGTCCTCCCTAGGCTAATTCTTGTCCAATTAGGGTTTCTAACCAATCTTGTGCATGAAATAGGTGTTTTTGTGTCATTGGATGATCAATTATGTCATTTTCGTCCTCCCTAGGCTAATTCTTGTCAAATTATGGTTTTTAACCAATCTTGTGCATCCAATAGGTGTTTTGTGTCATTGGACGAACATTTAGGTCATTTTTGTTCTCCCTACTCTTAATCTTGTCCAATTAGGGTTTCTAACCAATCTTGTGCATCCAATAGGTGTTTTGTGTCATTGGATGAACAACTAGGTCATTTTCGTCCTCCCTAGGCTAATTCTTGTCCAATTAGGGTTTCTAACCAATCTTGTGCATCCAATAGGTGTTTGTGTCATTGGATGAACAATTAGGTCATTTTCGTCCTCCCTAGGCTAATTCTTGTCCAATTAGGGTTTCTAACCAATCTTGTGAATGAAATAGGTGTTTTTGTGTCATTGGATGATCAATTATGTCATTTTCGTCCTCCCTAGGCTAATTCTTGTCAAATTATGGTTTTTAACAAATCTTGTGCATCCAATAGGTGTTTTGTGTCATTGGATGAACATTTAGGTCATTTTTGTTCTCCCTACTCTTAATCTTGTCCAATTAGGGTCTCTAACCAATCTTGTGCATCCAATAGTTGTTTTAGTGTCATTGGATGAACAATTAGGTCATTTTCGTTCTCCCTACACTTAATCTTGTCCAATTAGGGTTTCTAACCAATCTTGTGCATCCAATAGGTGTTTTGTGTCATTGGATGACCAATTAGGTCATTTTCGTCCTCCCTATGCTAATTCTTTTCCAATTAGGGTTTTTAACCAATCTTGTGCATCCAATAGGTGTTTTGTGTCATTGGATGAACATTTAGGTCATTTTCGTTCTCCCTACACTTAATCTTGTCCAATTAGGGTTTCTAACCAACATTGTGCATCCAATAGGTGTTTTGTGTCATTGGATGAACATTTAGGTCATTTTCGTTCTCCCTACACTTAATCTTGTCCAATTAGGGTTTCTAACCAATCTTGTGCATCCAATAGGTGTTTTGTGTCATTGGATGAACAACTAGGTCATTTTCGTCCTCCCTAGGCTAATTCTTGTCCAATTAGGGTTTCTAACCAATCTTGTGCATCCAATAGTTGTTTTAGTGTCATTGGATGAACATATATGTCATTTTCGTCCTCCCTAAACTTAATCTTGTCCAATTAGGGTTTCTAACCAATCTTGTGCATCCAATAGGTGTTTTGTGTCATTGGATGAACAATTAGGTCATTTTCGTCCTCCCTAGGCTTATTCTTGTCCAATTAGGGTTTCTAACCAATCTTGTGCATCCAATTGGTGTTTTTGTGTCATTGGATGAACAATTAGGTCATTTTCGTCCTCCCTAAGCTTATTCTTGTCCAATTAGGGTTTCTAACCAATCTTGTGCATCCAATTGGTGTTTTTGTGTCATTGGATGAACAATTAGGTCATTTTCGTCCTCCCTAGGCTAATTCTTGTCCAATTAGCGTTTCTAACCAATCTTGTGAATGAAATAGGTGTTTTTGTGTCATTGGATGATCAATTATGTCATTTTCGTCCTCCCTAGGCTAATTCTTGTCAAATTATGGTTTTTAACCAATCTTGTGCATCCAATAGGTGTTTTGTGTCATTGGACGAACATTTAGGTCATTTTTGTTCTCCCTACTCTTAATCTTGTCCAATTAGGGTTTCTAACCAATCTTGTGCATCCAATAGTTGTTTTAGTGTCATTGGATGAACATATATGTCATTTTCGTCCTCCCTAAACTTAATCTTGTCCAATTAGGGTTTCTAACCAATCTTGTGCATCCAATAGGTGTTTTTGTGTCATTGGATGAACAATTAGGTCATTTTCATCGTCCCTAGGCTAATTCATGTCCAATTAGGGTTTTTAACCAATCTTGTGCATCCAATAGGTGTTTTGTGTCATTGGATGAACAATTAGATCATTTTCGTCCTCCCTAGGCTAATTCTTGTCCAATTAGGGTTTCTAACCAATCTTGTGCATCCAATAGGTGTTTGTGTCATTGGATGAACATTTAGGTCATTTTCGTTCTCCCTACACTTAATCTTGTCCAATTAGGGTTTCTAACCAATCTTGTGCATCCAATAGGTGTTTTGGGTCATTGGATGAACAACTAGGTCATTTTCGTCCTCCCTAGGCTAATTCTTGTCCAATTAGGGTTTCTAACAAATCTTGTGCATCCAATAGGTGTTTGTGTCATTGGATGAACAATTAGGTCATTTTCGTCCTCCCTAGGCTAATTCTTGTCCAATTAGGGTTTCTAACCAATCTTGTGAATGAAATAGGTGTTTTTGTGTCATTGGATGATCAATTATGTCATTTTCGTCCTCCCTAGGCTAATTCTTGTCAAATTATGGTTTTTAACCAATCTTGTGCATCCAATAGGTGTTTTGTGTCATTGGATGAACAACTAGGTCATTTTCGTCCTCCCTAGGCTAATTCTTGTCCAATTAGGGTTTCTAACCAATCTTGTGCATCCAATAGGTGTTTGTGTCATTGGATGAACATTTAGGTCATTTTCGTTCTCCCTACACTTAATCTTGTCCAATTAGGATTTCTAACCAATCTTGTGCATCCAATAGTTGTATTTGTGTCATTGGATGAACAATTAGGTCCTTTTCGTCCTCCCTAGGCTTATTCTTGTCTAATTAGGGTTTCTAACCAATCTTGTGCATCCAATTGGTGTTTTTGTGTCATTGGATGAACAATTAGGTCATTTTCGTCCTCCCTAGGCTAATTCTTGTCTAATTAGGGTTTCTAACCAATCTTGTGAATGAAATAGGTGTTTTGGTGTCATTGGATGAACAATTATGTCATTTTCGTCCTCCCTAGACTAATTCTTGTCAAATTATGGTTTTTAACCAATCTTGTGCATCCAATAGGTGTTTTGTGTCATTGGATGAACAATTAGGTCATTTTCGCCTCCCTAGGCTAATTCTTGTCCAATTAGGGTTTCTAACCAATTTTGTGAATGAAATAGGTGTTTTTGTGTCATTGGATGATCAATTATGTCATTTTCGTCCTCCCTAAACTTAATCTTGTCCAATTAGGGTTTCTAACCAATCTTGTGAATGAAATAGGTGTTTTTGTGTCATTGGATGAACAATTATGTCATTTTCGTCCTCCCTAGGCTAATTCTTGTCAAATTATGGTTTTTAACCAATCTTGTGCATCCAATAGGTGTTTTGTGTCATTGGATGAACATTTAGGTCATTTTCGTCCTCCCTAGGCTAATTCTTGTCCAATTAGGGTTTCTAACCAATCTTTTGCATCCAATAGCTGTTTTGTATCATTGGATGAACAATTAGGTCATTTTCGTCCTCCCTAGGCTAATTCTTGTCCAATTAGGGTTTCTAACCAATCTTGTGCATCCAATAGGTGTTTTGTGTCATTGGATGAACAATTAGGTCATTTTCGTCCTCCCTAGGCTTTTTCTTGTCCAATTAGGGTTTCTAACCAATCTTGTGCATCCAATTGGTGTTTTTGTGTCATTGGATGAACAATTAGGTCATTTTCGTCCTCCCTAGGCTAATTCTTGTCCAATTAGGGTTTCTAACCAATCTTGTGAATGAAATAGGTGTTTTTGTGTCATTGGATGATCAATTATGTCATTTTCGTCCTCCCTAGGCTAATTCTTGTCAAATTATGGTTTTTAACCAATTTTGTGCATCCAATAGGTGTTTTGTGTCATTGGACGAACATTTAGATCATTTTTGTTCTCCCTACTCTTAATCTTGTCCAATTAGGGTTTCTAACCAATCTTGTGCATCCAATAGTTGTTTTAGTGTCATTGGATGAACATATATGTCATTTTCGTCCTCCCTAAACTTAATCTTGTCCAATTAGGGTTTCTAACCAATCTTGTGCATCCAATAGGTGTTTTGTGTCATTGGATGAACATTTAGATCATTTTCGTTCTCCCTACACTTAATCTTGTCCAATTAGGGTTTCTAACCAATCTTGTGCATCCAATAGGTGTTTTGTGTCATTGGATGAACAACTAGGTCATTTTCGTCCTCCCTAGGCTAATTCTTGTCCAATTAGGGTTTCTAACCAATCTTGTGCATCCAATAGTTGTTTTAGTGTCATTGGATGAACATATATGTCATTTTCGTCCTCCCTAAACTTAATCTTGTCCAATTAGGGTTTCTAACCAATCTTGTGCATCCAATAGGTGTTTTGTGTCATTGGATGTTTTTGTGTCATTGGATGAACATATATGTCATTTTCGTCCTCCCTAAACTTAATCTTGTCCAATTAGGGTTTCTAACCAATCTTGTGCATCCAATAGGTGTTTTGTGTCATTGGATGAACATTTAGGTCATTTTCGTTCTCCCTACACTTAATCTTGTCCAATTAGGGTTTCTAACCAATCTTGTGCATCCAATAGGTGTTTTTGTGTCATTGGATGAACAATTAGGTCATTTTCATCCTCCCTAGGCTAATTCATGTCCAATTAGGGTTTTTAACCAATCTTGTGCATCCAATAGGTGTTTTGTGTCATTGGATGAACTATTAGGTCATTTTTGTCCTCCCTAGGCTAATTCTTGTCCAATTAGGGTTTCTAACCAATCTTGTGCATCCAATAGGTGTTTGTGTCATTGGATGAACATTTATGTCATTTTCGTACTCCCTATGCTAATTCTTTTCCAATTAGGGTTTTTAACCAATCTTGTGCATCCAATAGGTGTTTTGTGTCATTGGATGAACATTTAGGTCATTTTCGTTCTCCCTACACTTAATCTTGTCCAATTAGGGTTTCTAACCAATCTTGTGCATCCAATAGGTGTTTTGTGTCATTGGATGAACAATTAGGTTATTTTCGTCCTCCCTCAGCTAATTCTTGTCCAATTAGGGCTTTTGACCAATCTTGTGCATCCAATAGGTGTTTTGTGTCATTGGATGAACACTTAGGTCATTTTCGTCCTCCCTAGGCTTATTCTTTTCCAATTAGGGTTTCTAACCAATCTTGTGCATCAAATAGGTGTTTTTGTGTCATTGGATGAACAATTAGGTCATTTTCGTCCTCCCTAGGCTAATTCTTGTCAAATTACGGTTTTTAACCAATCTTGTGCATCCAATAGGTGTTTTGTGTCATTGGATGAACATTTAGGTCATTTTCGTTCTCCCTACACTTAATCTTGTCCAATTAGGGTTTCTAACCAATCTTGTGCATCCAATAGGTGTTTTGTGTCATTGGATGACCAATTAGTTCATTTTCGTCCTCCCTAGGCTAATTCTTTTCCAATTAGGGTTTTTAACCAATCTTTTGCATCCATAGGTGTTTCGTGTCATTTGATGAACAATTAGGTCATTTTCGTCCTCCCTAGGCTTATGGTTGTCTAATTAGGGTTTCTAACCAATCTTGTGCATCCAATAGGTGTTTTTGTGTCATTGGATGAACAATTAGGTCATTTTCGTCCTCCCTAGGCTAATTCTTGTCCAATTAGGGCTTTTGACCAATCTTGTGCATCCAATAGGTGTTTTGTGTCATTGGATGAACATTTAGGTCATTTTCGTCCTCCCTACACTTAATCTTGTCCAATTAGGGTTTTTAACCAATCTTGTGCATCCAATAGGTGTTTTGTGTCATTGGATGAACTTTTAGGTCATTTTCGTCCTCCCTACACTTAATCTTGTCCAATTAGGGTTTTTAACCAATCTTGTTCATTCAATAGGTGTGTTGTGTCATTGGATGAATATTTAGGTCATTTTCGTCCTCCCTAAACTTAATCTTCTCCAATTAGGGTTTTTAACCAATCTTGTGCATCGAATAGGTGTTTTGTGTCATTGGATGAACATTTAGGTCATTTTCGTCCTCCCTATAATAATTCTTGTCCAATTAGGGTTTTTAACCAATCTTGTGCATCCAACAGGTGTTTTGTGTCATTGGATGAACATTTCGGTCATTTTCGTCCTCCTTAGGCTAATTCTTATCCAATTAGGGTTTTTAACCAATCTTGTGCATCCAATAGGTGTTTTGTGTCATTGGATGAACATTTAGGTCATTTTCGTCCTCCCTACACTTAATCTTGTCCAATTAGGGTTTTTAACCAATCTTGTTCATTCAATAGGTGTGTTGTGTCATTGGATGAACATTTAGGTCATTTTCGTCCTCCCTAAACTTAATCTTGTCCAATTAGGGTTTTTAACCAATCTTGTGCATCCAATAGGTGTTTTTGTGTCATTGGATGAACAATTAGGTCATTTTCGTCCTCCCTAGGCTAATTCTTGTCCAATTAGGGTTTCTAACCAATCTTGTGCATCCAATAGGTGTTTTTGTGTCATTGGATGAACAATTATGTCATTTTCGTCCTCCCTAGGCTAATTCTTGTCAAATTATGGTTTTTAACCAATCTTGTGCATCCAATAGGTGTTTTGTGTCATTGGATGAACATTTAGGTCATTTTTGTTCTCCCTACTCTTAATCTTGTCCAATTAGGGTTTCTAACCAATCTTGTGCATCCAATAGTTGTTTTAGTGTCATTTGATGAACATATATGTCATTTTCGTCCTCCCTAAACTTAATCTTGTCCAATTAGGGTTTCTAACCAATCTTGTGCATCCAATAGGTGTTTTTGTGTCATTGGATGACCAATTAGGTCATTTTCATCCTCCCTAGGCTAATTCATGTCCAATTAGGGTTTTTAACCAATCTTGTGCATCCAATAGGTGTTTTGTGTCATTGGATAAACAATTAGGTCATTTTCGTCCTCCCTAGGCTAATTCTTGTCCAATTAGGGTTTCTAACCAATCTTGTGCATCCAATAGGTGTTTGTGTCATTGGATGAACATTTAGGTCATTTTCGTTCTCCCTACACTTAATCTTGTCCAATTAGGGTTTCTAACCAATCTTGTGCATCCAATAGTTGTTTTAGTGTCATTGGATGAACATATATGTCATTTTCGTCCTCCCTAAACTTAATCTTGTCCAATTAGGGTTTCTAACCAATCTTGTGCATCCAATAGGTGTTTTTGTGTCATTGGATGAACAATTAGGTCATTTTCGTCCTCCCTAGGCTAATTCTTGTCCAATTAGCGTTTCTAACCAATCTTGTGAATGAAATAGGTGTTTTTGTGTCATTGGATGATCAATTATGTCATTTTCGTCCTCCCTAGGCTAATTCTTGTCAAATTATGGTTTTTAACCAATCTTGTGCATCCAATAGGTGTTTTGTGTCATTGGACGAACATTTAGGTCATTTTTGTTCTCCCTACTCTTAATCTTGTCCAATTAGAGTTTCTAACTAATCTTGTGCATCCAATAGTTGTTTTAGTTTCATTGGATGAACATATATGTCATTTTCGTCCTCCCTAAACTTAATCTTGTCCAATTAGGGTTTCTAACCAATCTTGTGAATGAAATAGGTGTTTTTGTGTCATTGGATGAACAATTATGTCATTTTCGTCCTCCCTAGGCTAATTCTTGTCAAATTATGGTTTTTAACCAATCTTGTGCATCCAATAGGTGTTTTGTGTCATTGGATGAACAATTAGGTCATTTTCGTCCTCCCTAGGCTAATTCTTGTCCAATTAGGGTTTCTAACCAATCTTGTGAATGAAATAGGTGTTTTTGTGTCATTGGATGATCAATTATGTCATTTTCGTCCTCCCTAGGCTAATTCTTGTCAAATTATGGTTTTTAACCAATCTTGTGCATCCAATAGGTGTTTTGTGTCATTGGACGAACATTTAGGTCATTTTTGTTCTCCCTACTCTTAATTTTGTCCAATTAGGGTTTCTAACCAATCTTGTGCATCCAATAGTTGTTTTAGTGTCATTGGATGAACATATATGTCATTTTCGTCCTCCCTAAACTTAATCTTGTCCAATTAGGGTTTCTAACCAATCTTGTGCATCCAATAGGTGTTTTTGTGTCATTGGATGAACAATTAGGTCATTTTCATCCTCCCTAGGCTAATTCTTGTCCAATTAGGGTTTCTAACCAATCTTGTGAATGAAATAGGTGTTTTTGTGTCATTGGATGATCAATTATGTCATTTTCGTCCTCCCTAGGCTAATTCTTGTCAAATTATGGTTTTTAACCAATCTTGTGCATCCAATAGGTGTTTTGTGTCATTGGACGAACATTTAGGTCATTTTTGTTCTCCCTACTCTTAATCTTGTCCAATTAGGGTTTCTAACCAATCTTGTGCATCCAATAGGTGTTTTGTGTCATTGGATGAACAACTAGGTCATTTTCGTCCTCCCTAGGCTAATTCTTGTCCAATTAGGGTTTCTAACCAATCTTGTGCATCCAATAGGTGTTTGTGTCATTGGATGAACAATTAGGTCATTTTCGTCCTCCCTAGGCTAATTCTTGTCCAATTAGGGTTTCTAACCAATCTTGTGAATGAAATAGGTGTTTTTGTGTCATTGGATGATCAATTATGTCATTTTCGTCCTCCCTAGGCTAATTCTTGTCAAATTATGGTTTTTAACCAATCTTGTGAATCCAATAGGTGTTTTGTGTCATTGGACGAACATTTAGGTCATTTTTGTTCTCCCTACTCTTAATCTTGTCCAATTAGGGTTTCTAACTAATCTTGTGCATCCAATAGTTGTTTTAGTTTCATTGGATGAACATATATGTCATTTTCGTCCTCCCTAAACTTAATCTTGTCCAATTAGGGTTTCTAACCAATCTTGTGCATCCAATAGGTGTTTTTGTGTCATTGGATGAACAATTAGGTCATTTTCATCCTCCCTAGGCTAATTCATGTCCAATTAGGGTTTTTAACCAATCTTGAGGATCCAATAGGTGTTTTGTGTCATTGGATGAACAATTAGGTCATTTTCGTCCTCCCTAGGCTAATTCTTGTCCAATTAGGGTTTCTAACCAATCTTGTGCATCCAATAAGTGTTTTGTGTCATTGGATGAACATTTAGGTCATTTTCGTCCTCCCTACACTTAATCTTGTCCAATTAGGGTTTCTAACCAATCTTGTGCATCCAATAGTTGTTTTTGTGTCATTGGATGAACATTTATGTCACTTTCGTCCTCCCTAAACTTAATCTTGTCCAATTAGGGTTTCTAACCAATCTTGTGCATCCAATAGGTGTTTTTGTGTCATTGGATGAACAATTAGGTCATTTTCGTCCTCCCTAGGCTTATTCTTGGCCAATTAGGGTTTCTAACCAATCTTGTGCATCCAATTGGTGTTTTTGTGTCATTGGATGAACAATTAGGTCATTTTCGTCCTCCCTAGGCTAATTCTTGTCCAATTAGGGTTTCTAACCAATCTTGTGAATCAAATAGGTGTTTTTGTGTCATTGGATGAACAATTATGTCATTTTCGTCCTCCCTAGGCTAATTCTTGTCAAATTACGGTTTTTAACCAATCTTGTGCATCCAATAGGTGTTTTGTGTCATTGGATGAATATTTAGGTCATTTTTGTTCTCCCTACTCTTAATCTTGTCCAATTAGGGTTTCTAACCAATCTTGTGCATCCAATAGGTGTTTTTGTGTCATTGGATGAACAATTAGGTCATTTTCGTCCTCCCTAGGCTAATTCTTGTCCAATTAGGGTTTCTAACCAATCTTGTGAATGAAATAGGTGTTTTTGTGTCATTGGATGATCAATTATGTCATTTTCGTCCTCCCTAGGCTAATTCTTGTCAAATTATGGTTTTCAACCAATCTTGTGCATCCAATAGGTGTTTTGTGTCATTGGATGAACAATTAGGTCATTTTCGTCCTCCCTAGGCTAATTCTTGTCCAATTAGGGTTTCTAACCAATCTTGTGAATGAAATAGGTGTTTTTGTGTCATTGGATGATCAATTATGTCATTTTCGTCCTCCCTAGGCTAATTCTTGTCAAATTATGGTTTTTAACCAATCTTGTGCATCCAATAGGTGTTTTGTGTCATTGGATGAACAATTAGGTCATTTTTGTTCTCCCTACTCTTAATCTTGTCCAATTAGGGTTTCTAACCAATCTTGTGCATCCAATAGTTGTTTTTGTGTCATTGGATGAACATATATGTCATTTTCGTCCTCCCTAAACTTAATCTTGTCCAATTAGGGTTTCTAACCAATCTTGTGCATCCAATTGGTGTTTTTGTGTCATTGGATGAACAATTAGGTCATTTTCGTCCTCCCTAGGCTAATTCTTGTCCAATTAGGGTTTCTAACCAATCTTGTGAATGAAATAGGTGTTTTTGTGTCATTGGATGAACAATTATGTCATTTTCGTCCTCCCTAGGCTAATTCTTATCAAATTATGGTTTTTAACCAATCTTGTGCATCCAATAGGTGTTTTGTGTCATTGGACGAACATTTAGGTCATTTTTTTCTCCCTACTCTTAATCTTGTCCAATTAGGGTTTCTAACCAATCTTGTGCATCCAATAGTTGTTTTAGTGTCATTGGATGAACATATATGTCATTTTCGTCCTCCCTAAACTTAATCTTGTCCAATTAGGGTTTCTAACCAATCTTGTGCTTCCAATAGGTGTTTTTGTGTCATTGGATGACCAATTAGGTCATTTTCATCCTCCCTAGGCTAATTCATGTCCAATTAGGGTTTTTAACCAATCTTGTGCATCCAATAGGTGTTTTGTGTCATTGGATGAACAATTAGGTCATTTTCTTCCTCCCTAGCTTTATTCTTGTCCAATTAGGGTTTCTAACCAATCTTGTGCATCCAATTGGTGTTTTTGTGTCATTGGATGAACAATTAGGTCATTTTCGTCCTCCCTAGGCTAATTCTTGTCCAATTAGGGTTTCTAACCAATCTTGTGAATGAAATAGGTGTTTTTGTGTCATTGGATGAACAATTAGGTCATTTTCGTCCTCCCTAGGCTAATTCTTGTCAAATTATGCTTTTTAACCAATCTAGTGCATCCAATAGGTGTTTTGTGTCATTGGATGAACAATTAGGTCATTTTCGTCCTACCTAGGCTAATTCTTGTCCATTTAGGGTTTCTAACCAATCTTGTGAATGAAATAGGTGTTTTTGTGTCATTGGATGATCAATTATGTCATTTTCGTCCTCCCTAGGCTAATTCTTGTCAAATTATGGTTTTTAACCAATCTTGTGCATCCAATAGGTGTTTTGTGTCATTGGACGAACATTTAGGTCATTTTTGTTCTCCCTACTCTTAATCTTGTCCAATTAGGGTTTCTAACCAATCTTGTGCATCCAATAGTTGTTTTAGTGTCATTGGATGAACATATATGTCATTTTCGTCCTCGCTAAAGTTAATCTTGTCCAATTAGGGTTTCTAACCAATCTTGTGCATCCAATAGGTGTTTTGTGTCATTGGACGAACATTTAGGTCATTTTTGTTCTCCCTACTCTTAATCTTGTCCAATTAGGGTTTCTAACCAATCTTGTGCATCCAATAGTTGTTTTAGTGTCATTGGATGAACATATATGTCATTTTCGTCCTCCCTAAACTTAATCTTGTCCAATTAGGGTTTCTAACCAATCTTGTGCATCCAATAGGTGTTTTTGTGTCATTGGATGAACAATTAGGTCATTTTCATCCTCCCTAGGCTAATTCATGTCCAATTAGGGTTTTTAACCAATCTTGTGCATCCAATAGGTGTTTTGTGCCATTGGATGAACATTTAGATCATTTTCGTCCTCCCTAGGCTAATTCTTGTCCAATTAGGGTTTCTAACCAATCTTGTGCATCCTTGTGTCATTGGATGAACATTTAGGTCATTTT
>JBBPBS010001162.1:603781-634475 GCA_037974835.1 Cicer judaicum | reverse complement strand
TTTTTGTGTCATTGGATGATCAATTATGTCATTTTCGTCCTCCCTAGGCTAATTCTTGTCAAATTATGGTTTTTAACCAATCTTGTGCATCCAATAGGTGTTTTGTGTCATTGGACGAACATTTAGGTCATTTTTGTTCTCCCTACTCTTAATCTTGTCCAATTAGGGTTTCTAACCAATCTTGTGCATCCAATAGTTGTTTTAGTGTCATTGGATGAACATATATGTCATTTTCGTCCTCCCTAAACTTAATCTTGTCCAATTAGGGTTTCTAACCAATCTTGTGCATCCAATAGGTGTTTTTGTGTCATTGGATGAACAATTAGGTCATTTTCATCCTCCCTAGGCTAATTCATGTCTAATTAGGGTTTTTAACCAATCTTATGCATCCAATAGGTGTTTTGTGTCATTGGATGAACAATTAGGTCATTTTCGTCCTCCCTAGGCTAATTCTTGTCCAATTAGGGTTTCTAACCAATCTTGTGCATCCAATAGGTGTTTGTGTCATTGGATGAACATTTAGGTCATTTTCGTTCTCCCTACACTTAATCTTGTCCAATTAGGGTTTCTAACCAATCTTGTGCATCCAATAGTTGTTTTTGTGTCATTGGATGAACATATATGTCATTTTCGTCCTCCCTAAACTTAATCTTGTCCAATTAGGGTTTCTAACCAATCTTGTGCATCCAATAGGTGTTTTTGTGTCATTGGATGAACAATTAGGTCATTTTCATCCTCCCTAGGCTAATTCATGTCCAATTAGGGTTTTTAACCAATCTTGTGCATCCAATAGGTGTTTTGTGTCATTGGATGAACATTTAGGTCATTTTCGTCCTCCCTAGGCTAATTCTTGTCCAATTAGGGTTTCTAACCAATCTTGTACTTCCAATAGGTGTTTTTGTGTCATTGGATGAATATTTATGTCATTTTCGTCCTCCTTACACTTAATCTTGTCCAATTAGGGTTTTTAACCAATCTTGTGCATCCAATAGGTGTTTTGTGTCATTGGATGAACATTTAGGTCATTTTCGTCCTCCCAAAACTTAATCTTGTCCAATTAGGGTTTCTTCTAACCAATCATGTGCATCCAATAGGTTTTTTTGTGTCATTGGATGCACAATTAGGTCATTTTCGTCCTCCCTAGGCTAATTCTTGTCCAATTAGGATTTTTAACCAATCTTGTGCATCCAATAGGTGTTTTGTGTCATTGGATGAACATTTTAGGTCATTTTCGTCCTCCCTAAACTTAATCTTGTCCAATTAGGGTTTCTAACCAATATTGTGCATCCAATAGGTGTTTTTGTATCATTGGATGAATAATTAGGTCATTTTCGTCCTCCCTAGGCTAATTCTTGTCCAATTAGGGTTTTTAACCAATGTTGTGCATCCAATAGGTGTTTTGTGTCAATGGATGAAAATTTAGGTCATTTTCGTTCTCCCTAGGCTTATTCTTGTCCAATTAGGGGTTTTCACCAATCTTGTGCATCCAATAGGTGTTTTTGTGTCATTGGATGAACATTTAGGTCATTTTCGTCCTCCCTAGGCTAATTCTTGTCCAATTAGGGTTTTTAAGCAATCTTGTGCATCCAATAGGTGTTTTGTGTCATTGGATGAACGTTTAGGTCATTTTCGTCCTCCCTAGGCTAATTCATGTCCAATTAGGGTTTTTAACCAATCTTGTGCATCCAATAGGTGTTTTTGTATCATTGGATGAATAATTAGGTCATTTTCGTCCTCCCTAGGCTAATTCTTGTCCAATTAGGGTTTTTAACCAATGTTGTGCATCCAATAGGTGTTTTGTGTCAATGGATGAAAATTTAGGTCATTTTCGTTCTCCCTAGGCTTATTCTTGTCCAATTAGGGTTTTTCACCAATCTTGTGCATCCAATAGGTGTTTTTGTGTCATTGGATGAACATTTAGGTCATTTTCGTCCTCCCTAGGCTTATTCTTGTCCAATTAGGGTTTTTAACCAATCTTGTGCATCCAATAGGTGTTTTGTGTCATTGGATGAACAATTAGGTCATTTTCGTCCTCCCTAGGCTTATTCTTGTCCAATTAGGGTTTCTAACCAATCTTGTGCATCCAATTGGTGTTTTGTGTCATTGGATGAACAATTAGGTCATTTTCGTCCTCCCTAGGCTAATTCTTGTCCAATTAGGGTTTCTAACCAATCTTGTGAATGAAATAGGTGTTTTTGTGTCATTGGATGATCAATTATGTCATTTTCGTCCTCCCTAGGCTAATTCTTGTCAAATTATGGTTTTTAACCAATCTTGTGCATCCAATAGGTGTTTTGTGTCATTGGACGAACATTTAGGTCATTTTTGTTCTCCCTACTCTTAATCTTGTCCAATTAGAGTTTCTAACTAATCTTGTGCATCCAATAGTTGTTTTAGTTTCATTGGATGAACATATATGTCATTTTCGTCCTCCCTAAACTTAATCTTGTCCAATTAGGGTTTCTAACCAATCTTGTGAATGAAATAGGTGTTTTTGTGTCATTGGATGAACAATTATGTCATTTTCGTCCTCCCTAGGCTAATTCTTGTCAAATTATGGTTTTTAACCAATCTTGTGCATCCAATAGGTGTTTTGTGTCATTGGATGAACAATTAGGTCATTTTCGTCCTCCCTAGGCTAATTCTTGTCCAATTAGGGTTTCTAACCAATCTTGTGAATGAAATAGGTGTTTTTGTGTCATTGGATGATCAATTATGTCATTTTCGTCCTCCCTAGGCTAATTCTTGTCAAATTATGGTTTTTAACCAATCTTGTGCATCCAATAGGTGTTTTGTGTCATTGGACGAACATTTAGGTCATTTTTGTTCTCCCTACTCTTAATTTTGTCCAATTAGGGTTTCTAACCAATCTTGTGCATCCAATAGTTGTTTTAGTGTCATTGGATGAACATATATGTCATTTTCGTCCTCCCTAAACTTAATCTTGTCCAATTAGGGTTTCTAACCAATCTTGTGCATCCAATAGGTGTTTTTGTGTCATTGGATGAACAATTAGGTCATTTTCATCCTCCCTAGGCTAATTCTTGTCCAATTAGGGTTTCTAACCAATCTTGTGAATGAAATAGGTGTTTTTGTGTCATTGGATGATCAATTATGTCATTTTCGTCCTCCCTAGGCTAATTCTTGTCAAATTATGGTTTTTAACCAATCTTGTGCATCCAATAGGTGTTTTGTGTCATTGGACGAACATTTAGGTCATTTTTGTTCTCCCTACTCTTAATCTTGTCCAATTAGGGTTTCTAACCAATCTTGTGCATCCAATAGGTGTTTTGTGTCATTGGATGAACAACTAGGTCATTTTCGTCCTCCCTAGGCTAATTCTTGTCCAATTAGGGTTTCTAACCAATCTTGTGCATCCAATAGGTGTTTGTGTCATTGGATGAACAATTAGGTCATTTTCGTCCTCCCTAGGCTAATTCTTGTCCAATTAGGGTTTCTAACCAATCTTGTGAATGAAATAGGTGTTTTTGTGTCATTGGATGATCAATTATGTCATTTTCGTCCTCCCTAGGCTAATTCTTGTCAAATTATGGTTTTTAACAAATCTTGTGCATCCAATAGGTGTTTTGTGTCATTGGATGAACATTTAGGTCATTTTTGTTCTCCCTACTCTTAATCTTGTCCAATTAGGGTCTCTAACCAATCTTGTGCATCCAATAGTTGTTTTAGTGTCATTGGATGAACAATTAGGTCATTTTCGTTCTCCCTACACTTAATCTTGTCCAATTAGGGTTTCTAACCAATCTTGTGCATCCAATAGGTGTTTTGTGTCATTGGATGACCAATTAGGTCATTTTCGTCCTCCCTATGCTAATTCTTTTCCAATTAGGGTTTTTAACCAATCTTGTGCATCCAATAGGTGTTTTGTGTCATTGGATGAACATTTAGGTCATTTTCGTTCTCCCTACACTTAATCTTGTCCAATTAGGGTTTCTAACCAACATTGTGCATCCAATAGGTGTTTTGTGTCATTGGATGAACATTTAGGTCATTTTCGTTCTCCCTACACTTAATCTTGTCCAATTAGGGTTTCTAACCAATCTTGTGCATCCAATAGGTGTTTTGTGTCATTGGATGAACAACTAGGTCATTTTCGTCCTCCCTAGGCTAATTCTTGTCCAATTAGGGTTTCTAACCAATCTTGTGCATCCAATAGGTGTTTGTGTCATTGGATGAACAATTAGGTCATTTTCGTCCTCCCTAGGCTAATTCTTGTCCAACTAGGGTTTCTAACCAATCTTGTGAATGAAATAGGTGTTTTTGTGTCATTGGATGATCAATTATGTCATTTTCGTCCTCCCTAGGCTAATTCTTGTCAAATTATGGTTTTTAACAAATCTTGTGCATCCAATAGGTGTTTTGTGTCATTGGATGAACATTTAGGTCATTTTTGTTCTCCCTACTCTTAATCTTGTCCAATTAGGGTCTCTAACCAATCTTGTGCATCCAATAGTTGTTTTAGTGTCATTGGATGAACAATTAGGTCATTTTCGTTCTCCCTACACTTAATCTTGTCCAATTAGGGTTTCTAACCAATCTTGTGCATCCAATAGGTGTTTTGTGTCATTGGATGACCAATTAGGTCATTTTCGTCCTCCCTATGCTAATTCTTTTCCAATTAGGGTTTTTAACCAATCTTGTGCATCCAATAGGTGTTTTGTGTCATTGGATGAACATTTAGGTCATTTTCGTTCTCCCTACACTTAATCTTGTCCAATTAGGGTTTCTAACCAACATTGTGCATCCAATAGGTGTTTTGTGTCATTGGATGAACATTTAGGTCATTTTCGTTCTCCCTACACTTAATCTTGTCCAATTAGGGTTTCTAACCAATCTTGTGCATCCAATAGGTGTTTTGTGTCATTGGATGAACAACTAGGTCATTTTCGTCCTCCCTAGGCTAATTCTTGTCCAATTAGGGTTTCTAACCAATCTTGTGCATCCAATAGGTGTTTGTGTCATTGGATGAACAATTAGGTCATTTTCGTCCTCCCTAGGCTAATTCTTGTCCAATTAGGGTTTCTAACCAATCTTGTGAATGAAATAGGTGTTTTTGTGTCATTGGATGATCAATTATGTCATTTTCGTCCTCCCTAGGCTAATTCTTGTCAAATTATGGTTTTTAACCAATCTTGTGCATCCAATAGGTGTTTTGTGTCATTGGATGAACAATTAGGTCATTTTTGTTCTCCCTACTCTTAATCTTGTCCAATTAGGGTTTCTAACCAATCTTGTGCATCCAATAGTTGTTTTAGTGTCATTGGATGAACATATATGTCATTTTCGTCCTCCCTAAACTTAATCTTGTCCAATTAGGGTTTCTAACCAATCTTGTGCATCCAATAGGTGTTTTTGTGTCATTGGATGAACAATTAGGTCATTTTCATCCTCCCTAGGCTAAATCATGTCCAATTAGGGTTTTTAACCAATCTTGTGCATCCAATAGGTGTTTTGTGCCATTGGATGAACATTTAGGTCATTTTCGTCCTCCCTAGGCTAATTCTTGTCAAATTACGGTTTTTAAGCAATCTTGTGCATCCAATAGGTGTTTTGTGTCATTGGATGAACAATTAGGTCATTTTCGTCCTCCCTAGGCTTATTCTTGTCCAATTAGGGTTTCTAACCAATCTTGTGCATCCAATAGGTGTTTTTGTGTCATTGGATGAACAATTAGGTCATTTTCGTCCTCCCTAGGCTAATTCTTGTCCAATTAGGGTTTCTAACCAATCTTGTGAATGAAATAGGTGTTTTTGTGTCATTGGATGATCAATTATGTCATTTTCGTCCTCCCTAGGCTAATTCTTGTCAAATTATGGTTTTCAACCAATCTTGTGCATCCAATAGGTGTTTTGTGTCATTGGATGAACAATTAGGTCATTTTCGTCCTCCCTAGGCTAATTCTTGTCCAATTAGGGTTTCTAACCAATCTTGTGAATGAAATAGGTGTTTTTGTGTCATTGGATGATCAATTATGTCATTTTCGTCCTCCCTAGGCTAATTCTTGTCAAATTATGGTTTTTAACCAATCTTGTGCATCCAATAGGTGTTTTGTGTCATTGGACGAACATTTAGGTCATTTTTGTTCTCCCTACTCTTAATCTTGTCCAATTAGGGTTTCTAACCAATCTTGTGAATGAAATAGGTGTTTTTGTGTCATTGGATGAACAATTATGTCATTTTCGTCCTCCCTAGGCTAATTCTTGTCAAATTATGGTTTTTAACCAATCTTGTGCATCCAATAGGTGTTTTGTGTCATTGGATGAACATTTAGGTCATTTTCGTCCTCCCTAGGCTAATTCTTGTCCAATTAGGGTTTCTAACCAATCTTTTGCATCCAATAGGTGTTTTGTGTCATTGGATGAACAATTAGGTCATTTTCGTCCTCCCTAGGCTAATTCTTGTCCAATTAGGGTTTCTAACCAATCTTGTGCATCCAATAGGTGTTTTGTGTCATTGGATGAACAATTAGGTCGATTTCGTCCTCCCTAGGCTTATTCTTCTCCAATTAGGGTTTCTAACCAATCTTGTGCATCCAATAGGTGTTTTTGTGTCATTGGATGAACAATTAGGTCATTTTCGTCCTCCCTAGGCTAATTCTTGTCAAATTATGGTTTTTAACCAATCTTGTGCATCCAATAGGTGTTTTGTGTCATTGGACGAACATTTAGGTCATTTTTGTTCTCCCTACTCTTAATCTTGTCCAATTAGGGTTTCTAACCAATCTTGTGCATCCAATAGTTGTTTTAGTGTCATTTGATGAACATATATGTCATTTTCGTCCTCCCTAAACTTAATCTTGTCCAATTAGGGTTTCTAACCAATCTTGTGCATCCAATAGGTGTTTTTGTGTCATTGGATGACCAATTAGGTCATTTTCATCCTCCCTAGGCTAATTCATGTCGAATTAGGGTTTTTAACCAATCTTGTGCATCCAATAGGTGTTTTTGTGTCATTGGATGAACAATTATGTCATTTTCGTCCTCCCTAGGCTAATTCTTGTCAAATTATGGTTTTTAACCAATCTTGTGCATCCAATAGGTGTTTTGTGTCATTGGATGAACATTTAGGTCATTTTTGTTCTCCCTACTCTTAATCTTGTCCAATTAGGGTTTCTAACCAATCTTGTGCATCCAATAGTTGTTTTAGTGTCATTTGATGAACATATATGTCATTTTCGTCCTCCCTAAACTTAATCTTGTCCAATTAGGGTTTCTAACCAATCTTGTGCATCCAATAGGTGTTTTTGTGTCATTGGATGACCAATTAGGTCATTTTCATCCTCCCTAGGCTAATTCATGTCCAATTAGGGTTTTTAACCAATCTTGTGCATCCAATAGGTGTTTTGTGTCATTGGATAAACAATTAGGTCATTTTCGTCCTCCCTAGGCTAATTCTTGTCCAATTAGGGTTTCTAACCAATCTTGTGCATCCAATAGGTGTTTGTGTCATTGGATGAACATTTAGGTCATTTTCGTTCTCCCTACACTTAATCTTGTCCAATTAGGGTTTCTAACCAATCTTGTGCATCCAATAGTTGTTTTAGTGTCATTGGATGAACATATATGTCATTTTCGTCCTCCCTAAACTTAATCTTGTCCAATTAGGGTTTCTAACCAATCTTGTGCATCCAATAGGTGTTTTTGTGTCATTGGATGACCAATTAGGTCATTTTATTCCTCCCTAGGCTAATTCATGTCCAATTAGGGTTTTTAACCAATCTTGTGCATCCAATAGGTGTTTTGTGTCATTGGATGAACAATTAGGTCATTTTCGTCCTCCCTAGGCTTATTCTTGTCCAATTAGGGTTTCTAACCAATCTTGTGCATCCAATTGGTGTTTTGTGTCATTGGATGAACAATTAGGTCATTTTCGTCCTCCCTAGGCTAATTCTTGTCCAATTAGGGTTTCTAACCAATCTTGTGAATGAAATAGGTGTTTTTGTGTCATTGGATGAACAATTATGTCATTTTCGTCCCCCCTAGGCTAATTCTTGTCAAATTATGGTTTTTAACCAATCTTGTGCATCCAATAGGTGTTTTGTGTCATTGGATGAACAATTAGGTCATTTTCGTCCTCCCTAGGCTAATTCTTGTCCAATTATGGTTTCTAACTAATCTTGTGAATGAAATAGGTGTTTTTGTGTCATTGGATGATCAATTATGTCATTTTCGTCCTCCCTAGGCTAATTCTTGTCAAATTATGGTTTTTAACCAATCTTGTGCATCCAATAGGTGTTTTGTGTCATTGGATGAACATTTAGGTCATTTTTGTTCTCCCTACTCTTAATCTTGTCCAATTAGGGTTTCTAACCAATCTTGTGCATCCAATAGGTGTTTTGTGTCATTGGATGAACAATTAGGTCATTTTCGTCCTCCCTAGGCTTATTCTTGTCCAATTAGGGTTTCTAACCAATCTTGTGCATCCAATTGGTGTTTTTGTGTCATTGGATGAACAATTAGGTCATTTTCGTCCTCCCTAGGGTTATTCTTGTCCAATTAGGGTTTCTAACCAATCTTGTGCATCCAATTGGTGTTTTTGTGTCATTGGATGAACAATTACGTCATTTTCGTCCTCCCTAGGCTAATTGTTGTCCAATTAGGGTTTCTAACCAATCTTGTGAATGAAATAGGTGTTTTTGTGTCATTGGATGAACAATTATGTCATTTTCGTCCTCCCTAGGCTAATTCTTGTCAAATTATGGTTTTTAACCAATCTTGTGCATCCAATAGGTGTTTTGTGTCATTGGATGAACAATTAGGTCATTTTCGTCCTCCCTAGGCTAATTCTTGTCCAATTAGGGTTTCTAACCAATCTTGTGAATGAAATAGGTGTTTTTGTGTCATTGGATGAACAATTATGTCATTTTCATCCTCCCTAGGCTAATTCTTGTCAAATTATGCTTTTTAACCAATCTAGTGCATCCAATAGGTGTTTTGTGTCATTGGATGAACAATTAGGTCATTTTCGTCCTCCCTAGGCTAATTCTTGTCCATTTAGGGTTTCTAACCAATCTTGTGAATGAAATAGGTGTTTTTGTGTCATTGGATGATCAATTATGTCATTTTCGTCCTCCCTAGGCTAATTCTTGTCAAATTATGGTTTTTAACCAATCTTGTGCATCCAATAGGTGTTTTGTGTCATTGGACGAACATTTAGGTCATTTTTGTTCTCCCTACTCTTAATCTTGTCCAATTAGGGTTTCTAACCAATCTTGTGCATCCAATAGTTGTTTTAGTGTCATTGGATGAACATATATGTCATTTTCGTCCTCCCTAAACTTAATCTTGTCCAATTCGGGTTTCTAACCAATCTTGTGCATCCAATAGGTGTTTTTGTGTCATTGGATGAACAATTAGGTCATTTTCATCCTCCCTAGGCTAATTCATGTCCAATTAGGGTTTTTAACCAATCTTGTGCATCCAATAGGTGTTTTGTGTCATTGGATGAACATTTAGGTCATTTTCGTTCTCCCTACACTTAATCTTGTCCAATTAGGGTTTTTAACCAATCTTGTGCATCCAATAGGTGTTTTGTGTCATTGGATGAACATTTAGGTCATTTTCGTCCTCCCTACACTTAATCTTGTCCAATTAGGGTTTCTAACCAATCTTGTGCATCCAATAGGTGTTTTGTGTCATTGGATGAACATTTAGGTCATTTTCGTTCTCCCTACACTTAATCTTGTCCAATTAGGGTTTCTAACCAATATTGTGCATCCAATAGGTGTTTTGTGTCATTGGATGAACAATTAGGTCATTTTCGTCCTCCCTAGGCTAATTCTTGTCGAATTAGGGTTTCTAACCAACCTTGTGCATCCAATAGGTGTTTTGTGTCATTGGATGAACATTTAGGTCATTTTCGTCCTCCCTAGGCTAATTCTTGTCCAATTAGGGTTTCTAACCAATCTTGTGCATCCAATAGTTGTTTTAGTGTCATTGGATGAACATATATGTCATTTTCGTCCTCCCTAAACTTAATCTTGTCCAATTAGGGTTTCTAACCAATCTTGTGCATCCAATAGGTGTTTTGTGTCATTGGATGAACATTTAGGTCATTTTCGTTCTCCCTACACTTAATCTTGTCCAATTAGGGTTTCTAACCAATCTTGTGCATCCAATAGGTGTTTTGTGTCATTGGATGAACAATTAGGTCATTTTCGTCCTCCCTAGGCTAATTCTTGTCCAATTAGGGTTTCTAACCAATCTTGTGAATGAAATACGTGTTTTTGTGTCATTGGATGAACAATTATGTCATTTTCGTCCTCCCTAGGCTAATTCTTGTCAAATTATGGTTTTTAACCAATCTTGTGCATCCAATAGGTGTTTTGTGTCATTGGACGAACATTTAGGTCATTTTTGTTCTCCCTACTCTTAATCTTGTCCAATTAGGGTTTCTAACCAATCTTGTGAATCCAATAGTTGTTTTAGTGTCATTGGATGAACATATATGTCATTTTCGTCCTCCCTAAACTTAATCTGTTCCAATTAGGGTTTCTAACCAATCTTGTGAATGAAATAGGTGTTTTTGTGTCATTGGATGAACAATTATGTCATTTTCGTCCTCCCTAGGCTAATTCTTGTCAAATTATGGTTTTTAACCAATCTTGTGCATCCAATAGGTGTTTTGTGTCATTGGATGAACAATTAGGTCATTTTCGTCCTCCCTAGGCTAATTCTTGTCCAATTAGGGTTTCTAACCAATCTTGTGAATGAAATAGGTGTTTTTGTGTCATTGGATGATCAATTATGTCATTTTCGTCCTCCCTAGGCTAATTCTTGTCAAATTATGGTTTTTAACCAATCTTGTGCATCCAATAGGTGTTTTGTGTCATTGGATGAACAATTAGGTCATTTTCGTCCTCCCAAGGCTAATTCTTGTCCAATTAGGGTTTCTAACCAATCTTGTGAATGAAATAGGTGTTTTTGTGTCATTGGATGATCAATTATGTCATTTTCGTCCTCCCTAGGCTAATTCTTGTCAAATTATGGTTTTTAACCAATCTTGTGCATCCAATAGGTGTTTTGTGTCATTGGATGAACAATTAGGTCATTTTCGTCCTCCCTAGGCTAATTCTTTTCCAATTAGGGTTTCTAACCAATCTTTTGCATCCATAGGTGTTTTGTGTCATTTGATGAACAATTAGGTCATTTTCGTCCTCCCTAGGCTTATGCTTGTCTAATTAGGGTTTCTAACCAATCTTGTGCATCCAATAGGTGTTTTTGTGTCATTGGATGAACAATTAGGTCATTTTCGTCCTCCCTAGGCTAATTCTTGTCCAATTAGGGTTTTTAACCAATCTTGTGCATCCAATTGGTGTTTTGTGTCATTGGATGAACAATTAGGTCATTTTCGTCCTCCCTAGGCTAATTCTTGTCCAATTAGGGTTTCTAACCAATCTTGTGCATCCAATAGGTGTTTTGTGTCATTGGATGAACAATTAGGTCATTTTCGTCGTCCCTAGGCTTATTCTTGTCCAATTAGGGTTTCTAACCAATCTTGTGCATCCAATAGGTGTTTTTGTGTTATTGGAAGAATATTTTTAACCAATCTTGTGCATCCAATAGGTGTTTTGTGTCATTGGATGAACATTTAGGTCATTTTCGTCCTACCTAAACTTAATCTTGTCCAATTAGGGTTTCTAACCAATTTTGTGCATCCAATAGGTGTTTTTGTGTCATTGGATGAACAATTAGGTCATTTTCGTCCTCCCAAGGCAAATTCTTGTCCAATTAAGGTTTTTAACCAATCTTGTGCATCCAATTGGTGTTTTATGTCATTGGATGAACAATTAGGTCATTTTCGTCCTCCCTAGGCTAATTCTTGTTCAATTAGGGTTTCTAACCAATCTTGTGCATCCAATAGGTGTTTTTGTGTCATTGGATGAACAATTAGGTCATTTTCGTCCTCCCTAGGCTAATTCTTGTCCAATTAGGGTTTCTAACCAATCTTGTGCATCCAATAGGAGTTTTGTGTCATTGGATGAACAATTAGGTCATTTTCGTCCTCCCTAGGCTAATTCATTTCCAATTAGGGTTTCTAACCAATCTTGTGCATCCAATAGGTGTTTTTGTGTCATTGGATGAACAATTAGGTCATTTTCATCCTCCCTAGGCTAATTCATGTCCAATTAGGGTTTTTAACCAATCTTGTGCATCCAATAGGTCTTTTGTGTCATTGGATGAACAGTTAGATCATTTTCGTTCTCCCTAGGCTAATTCTTGTCCAATTAGGGTTTCTAACAAATCTTGTGCATCCAATAGGTGTTTTTGTGTCATTGGATGAACAATTAGGTCATTTTCGTCCTCCCTAAACTTAATCTTGTCCAATTAGGGTTTCTAACCAATATTGTGCGTCCAATAGGAGTTTTGTGTCATTGGATGAACAATTAGGTCATTTTCGTCCTCCCTAGGCTAATTCATTTCCAATTAGGGTTTCTAACCAATCTTGTGCATCCAATAGGTGTTTTTGTGTCATTGGATGAACAATTAGGTCATTTTCATCCTCCCTAGGCTAATTCATGTCCAATTAGGGTTTTTAACCAATCTTGTGCATCCAATAGGTGTTTTGTGTCATTGGATGAACTATTAGGTCATTTTTGTCCTCCCTAGGCTAATTCTTGTCCAATTAGGGTTTCTAACCAATCTTGTGCATCCAATAGGTGTTTGTGTCATTGGATGAACATTTAGGTCATTTTCGTCCTCCCTATGCTAATTCTTTTCCAATTAGGGTTTTTAACCAATCTTGTGCATCCAATAGGTGTTTTGTGTCATTGGATGAACATTTAGGTCATTTTCGTTCTCCCTACACTTAATCTTGTCCAATTAGGGTTTCTAACCAATCTTGTGCATCCAATAGGTGTTTTGTGTCATTGGATGAACAATTAGGTCATTTTCGTCCTCCCTATGCTAATTCTTTTCCAATTAGGGTTTTTAACCAATCTTGTGCATCCAATAGGTGTTTTGTGTCATTGGATGAACATTTAGGTCATTTTCGTTCTCCCTACACTTAATCTTGTCCAATTAGGGTTTCTAACCAATCTTGTGCATCCAATAGGTGTTTTGTGTCATTGGATGACCAATTAGGTCATTTTCGTCCTCCCTAGGCTTATTCTTGTCCAATTAGGGTTTCTAACCAATCTTGTGCATCCAATTGGTGTTTTTGTGTCATTGGATGAACAATTAGGTCATTTTCGTCCTCCCTAGGCTAATTCTTGTCCAATTAGGGTTTCTAACCAATCTTGTGAATGAAATAGGTGTTTTTGTGTCATTGGATGAACAATTATGTCATTTTCGTCCTCCCTAGGCTAATTCTTATCAAATTATGGTTTTTAACCAATCTTGTGCATCCAATAGGTGTTTTGTGTCATTGGACGAACATTTAGGTCATTTTTGTTCTCCCTACTCTTAATCTTGTCCAATTAGGGTTTCTAACCAATCTTGTGCATCCAATAGTTGTTTTAGTGTCATTGGATGAACATATATGTCATTTTCGTCTTCCCTAAACTTAATCTTGTCCAATTAGGGTTTCTAACCAATCTTGTGCATCCAATAGGTGTTTTTGTGTCTTTGGATGAACAATTAGGTCATTTTTATCCTCCCTAGGCTAATTCTTGTCCAATTAGGGTTTCTAACCAATCTTGTGAATGAAATAGGTGTTTTTGTGTCATTGGATGAACAATTATGTCATTTTCGTCCTCCCTAGGCTAATTCTTGTCAAATTATGGTTTTTAACCAATCTTGTGTATCCAATAGGTGTTTTGTGTCGTTGGATGAACATTTAGGTCATTTTTGTTCTCCCTACTCTTAATCTTGTCCAATTAGGGTTTCTAACCAATCTTGTGCATCCAATAGTTGTTTTTGTGTCATTGGATGAACATATATGTCATTTTCGTCCTCCCGAGGCTAATTCATGTCCAATTAGGGTTTTTAACCAATCTTGTGCATCCAATAGGTGTTTTGTGTCATTGGATGAACAATTAGGTCATTTTCGTCCTCCCTAGGCTTATTCTTGTCCAATTAGGGTTTCTAACCAATCTTGTGCATCCAATTGGTGTTTTTGTGTCATTGGATGAAAAATTAGGTCATTTACGTCCTCCCTAGGCTAATTCATGTCCAATTAGGGTTTTTAACCAATCTTGTGCATCCAATAGGTGTTTTGTGTCATTGGATGAACAATTAGGTCATTTTCGTCCTCCCTAGGCTTATTCTTGTCCAATTAGGGTTTCTAACCAATCTTGTGCATCCAATTGGTGTTTTTGTGTCATTGGACGAACAATTAGATCATTTTCGTCCTCCCTAGGCTAATTCTTGTCCAATTAGGGTTTCTAACCAATCTTGTGAATGAAATAGGTGTTTTTGTGTCATTGGATGAACAATTATGTCATTTTCGTCCTCCCTAGGCTAATTCTTGTCAAATTATGGTTTTTAACCAATCTTGTGCATCCAATAGGTGTTTTGTGTCATTGGATGAACATTTAGGTCATTTTTGTTCTCCCTACTCTTAATCTTGTCCAATTAGGGTTTCTAACCAACGTTGTGCATCCAATAGGTGTTTTGTGTCATTGGATGAACATTTAGGTCATTTTCGTCCTCCCTAGGCTAATTCTTGTCCAATTAGGGTTTCTAACCAATCTTTTGCATCCAATAGCTGTTTTGTGTCATTGGATGAACAATTAGGTCATTTTCGTCCTCCCTAGGCTAATTCTTGTCCAATTAGGGTTTCTAACCAATCTTGTGAATGAAATAGGTGTTTTTGTGTCATTGGATGAACAATTATGTCATTTTCGTCCTCCCTAGGCTAATTCTTGTCAAATTATGGTTTTTAACCAATCTTGTGCATCCAATAGGTGTTTTGTGTCATTGGATGAACATTTAGGTCATTTTTGTTCTCCCTACTCTTAATCTTGTCCAATTAGGGTTTCTAACCAACCTTGTGCATCCAATAGGTGTTTTGTGTCATTGGATGAACAATTAGGTCATTTTCGTCCTCCCTAGGCTAATTCTTGTCCAATTAGGGTTTCTAACCAATCTTGTGCATCCAATAGGTGTTTTGTGTCATTGGATGAACAATTAGGTCATTTTCGTCCTCCCTAGGCTTATTCTTGTCCAATTAGGGTTTCTAACCAATCTTGTGAATGAAATAGGTGTTTTTGTGTCATTGGATGAACAATTATGTCATTTTCGTCCTCCCTAGGCTAATTCTTGTCAAATTATGGTTTTTAACCAATCTTGTGCATCCAATAGGTGTTTTGTGTCATTGGATGAACATTTAGGTCATTTTCGTCCTCCCTAGGCTAATTCTTGTCCAATTAGGGTTTCTAACCAATCTTTTGCATCCAATAGCTGTTTTGTATCATTGGATGAACAATTAGGTCATTTTCGTCCTCCCTAGGCTAATTCTTGTCCAATTAGGGTTTCTAACCAATCTTGTGAATGAAATAGGTGTTTTTGTGTCATTGGATGAACAATTATGTCATTTTCGTCCTCCCTAGGCTAATTCTTGTCAAATTATGGTTTTTAACCAATCTTGTGCATCCAATAGGTGTTTTGTGTCATTGGATGAACATTTAGGTCATTTTTGTTCTCCCTACTCTTAATCTTGTCCAATTAGGTTTTCTAACCAATCTTGTGCATCCAATAGTTGTTTTAGTGTCATTGGATGAACATATATGTCATTTTCGTCCTCCCTAAACTTAATCTTGTCCAATTAGGGTTTCCAACCAATTTTGTGCATCCAATAGGTGTTTTTGTGTCATTGGATGAACAATTAGGTCATTTTCATCCTCCCTAGGCTAATTCATGTCCAATTAGGGTTTTTAACCAATCTTGTGCATCCAATAGGTGTTTTATGCCATCGGATGAACATTTAGGTCTTTGTCGTCCTCCCTAGGCTAATTCTTGTCAAATTACGGTTTTTAAGCAATCTTGTGCATCCAATAGGTGTTTTGTGTCATTGGATGAACAATTAGGTCATTTTCGTCCTCCCTAGGCTTATTCTTGTCCAATTAGGGTTTCTAACCAATCTTGTGCATCCAATTGGTGTTTTTGTGTCATTGGATGAACAATTAGGTCATTTTCCACCTCCCTAGGCTAATTCTTGTCCAATTAGGGTTTCTAACCAATCTTGTGAATGAAATAGTTGTTTTTGTGTCATTGGATGAACAATTAGGTCATTTTCATCCTCCCTAGGCTAATTCATGTCCAATTAGGGTTTCTAACCAATCTTGTGCATCCAATAGTTGTTTTTGTGTCATTGGATGAACATTTATGTCATTTTCGTCCTCCCAAAACTTAATCTTGTCCAATTAGGGTTTCTAACCAATCTTGTGCATCCAATAGGTGTTTTTGTGTGTTTGGATGAACAATTAGGTCATTTTCATACTCCCTAGGCTAATTCTTGTCCAATTAGGTTTTCTAACCAATCTTGTGCATCCAATAGGTATTTTTTTGTCATTGGATGAACAATTAGGTCATTTTCCTCCTCCCTAGGCTAATTCTTGTCCAATTAGGGTTTCTAACCAATCTTTTGCATCCAATAGGTGTTTTGTGTCATTGGATGAACAATTAGGTCATTTTCGTTCTCCCTACACTTAATCTTGTCCAATTAGGGTTTCTAACCAATCTTGTGCATCCAATAGGTGTTTTGTGTCATTGGATGACCAATTAGGTCATTTTCGTCCTCCCTATGCTAATTCTTTTCCAATTAGGGTTTTTAACCAATCTTGTGCATCCAATTGGTGTTTTGTGTCATTGGATGAACATTTAGGTCATTTTCGTTCTCCCTACACTTAATCTTGTCCAATTAGGGTTTCTAACCAATATTGTGCATCCAATAGGTGTTTTGTGTCATTGGATGAACAATTAGGTCATTTTCGTCCTCCCTAGGCTAATTCTTGTCGAATTAGGGTTTCTAACCAACCTTGTGCATCCAATAGGTGTTTTGTGTCATTGGATGAACATTTAGGTCATTTTCGTCCTCCCTAGGCTAATTCTTGTCCAATTAGGGTTTCTAACCAATCTTTTGCATCCAATAGGTGTTTTGTGTCATTGGATGAACATTTAGGTCATTTTTGTTCTCCCTACTCTTAATCTTGTCCAATTAGGGTTTCTAACCAACCTTGTGCATCCAATAGGTGTTTTGTGTCATTGGATGAACATTTAGGTCATTTTCGTCCTCCCTAGGCTAATTCTTGTCCAATTAGGGTTTCTAACCAATCTTTTGCATCCAATAGGTGTTTTGTGTCATTGGATGAACAATTAGGTCATTTTCGTCCTCCCTAGGCTAATTCTTGTCGAATTAGGGTTTCTAACCAACCTTGTGCATCCAATAGGTGTTTTGTGTCATTGGATGAACATTTAGGTCATTTTCGTCCTCCCTAGGCTAATTCTTGTCCAATTAGGGTTTCTAACCAATCTTTTGCATCCAATAGGTTTTTTGTGTCATTGGATGAACATTTAGGTCATTTTCGTTCTCCCTACACTTAATCTTGTCCAATTAGGGTTTCTAACCAATCTTGTGCATCCAATAGGTGTTTCGTGTCATTGGATGAACATTTAGGTCATTTTCATCCTCCCTAGGCTAATTCTTGTCCAATTAGGGTTTCTAACCAATCTTTTGCATCCAATAGGTGTTTTGTGTCATTGGATGAACAATTAGGTCATTTTCGTCCTCCCTAGGCTAATTCTTGTCGAATTAGGGTTTCTAACCAACCTTGTGCATCCAATAGGTGTTTTGTGTCATTGGATGAACATTTAGGTCATTTTCGTCCTCCCTAGGCTAATTCTTGTACAATTAGGGTTTCTAACCAATCTTTTGCATCCAATAGGTGTTTTGTGTCATTGGATGAACATTTAGGTCATTTTCGTTCTCCCTACACTTAATCTTGTCCAATTAGGGTTTCTAACCAATCTTGTGCATCCAACAGGTGTTTTGTGTCATTGGATGAACATTTAGGTCATTTTCGTCCTCCCTAGGCTAATTCTTGTCCAATTAGGGTTTCTAACCAATCTTTTGCATCCAATAGGTGTTTTGTGTCATTGGATGAACAATTAGGTCATTTTCGTCCTCCCTAGGCTAATTCTTGTCCAATTAGGGTTTCTAACCAATCTTGTGCATCCAATAGGTGTTTTGTGTCATTGGATGAACAATTAGGTCGATTTCGTCCTCCCTAGGCTTATTCTTCTCCAATTAGGGTTTCTAACCAATCTTGTGCATCCAATAGGTGTTTTTGTGTCATTGGATGAACAATTAGGTCATTTTCGTCCTCCCTAGGCTAATTCTTGTCAAATTATGGTTTTTAACCAATCTTGTGCATCCAATAGGTGTTTTGTGTCATTGGACGAACATTTAGGTCATTTTTGTTCTCCCTACTCTTAATCTTGTCCAATTAGGGTTTCTAACCAATCTTGTGCATCCAATAGTTGTTTTGTGCCATTGGATGAACATTTAGGTCATTTTCGTCCTCCCTAGGCTAATTCTTGTCAAATTACGGTTTTTAAGCAATCTTGTGCATCCAATAGGTGTTTTGTGTCATTGGATGAACAATTAGGTCATTTTCGTCCTCCCTAGGCTTATTCTTGTCCAATTAGGGTTTCTAACAAATCTTGTGCATCCAATTGGTGTTTTTGTGTCATTGGATGAACAATTAGGTCATTTTCGTCCTCCCTAGGCTTATTCTTGTCCAATTAGGGTTTCTAACCAATCTTGTGCATCCAATTGGTGTATTTGTGTCATTGGATGAACAATTAGGTCATTTTCGTCCTCCCTAGGCTAATTCTTGTCCAATTAGGGTTTCTAACCAATCTTGTGAATGAAATAGGTGTTTTTGTGTCATTGGATGAACAATTATGTCATTTTCGTCCTCCCTAGGCTAATTCTTGTCAAATTATGGTTTTTAACCAATCTTGTGCATCCAATAGGTGTTTTGTGTCATTGGATGAACAATTAGGTCATTTTCGTCCTCCCTAGGCTAATTCTTGTCCAATTAGGGTTTCTAACCAATCTTGTGAATGAAATAGGTGTTTTTGTGTCATTGGATGATCAATTATGTCATTTTCGTCCTCCCTAGGCTAATTCTTGTCAAATTATGGTTTTTAACCAATCTTGTGCATCCAATAGGTGTTTTGTGTCATTGGACGAACATTTAGGTCATTTTTGTTCTCCCTACTCTTAATTTTGTCCAATTAGGGTTTCTAACCAATCTTGTGCATCCAATAGTTGTTTTAGTGTCATTGGATGAACATATATGTCATTTTCGTCCTCCCTAAACTTAATCTTGTCCAATTAGGGTTTCTAACCAATCTTGTGCATCCAATAGGTGTTTTTGTGTCATTGGATGAACAATTAGGTCATTTTCATCCTCCCTAGGCTAATTCATGTCCAATTAGGGTTTCTAACAAATCTTGTGCATCCAATAGGTGTTTTGTGTCATTGGATGAACAATTAGGTCATTTTCGTCCTCCCTAGGCTAATTCTTGTCCAATTAGGGTTTCTAACCAATCTTGTGCATCCAATAGGTGTTTGTGTCATTGGATGAACATTTAGGTCATTTTCGTCCTCCCTACACTTAATCTTGTCCAATTAGGGTTTCTAACCAATCTTGTGCATCCAATAGGTGTTTTTGTGTCATTGGATGAACAATTAGGTCATTTTCGTCCTCCCTAGGCTAATTCTTGTCCAATTAGGGTTTCTAACCAATCTTGTGAATGAAATAGGTGTTTTTGTGTCATTGGATGATCAATTATGTCATTTTCGTCCTCCCTAGGCTAATTCTTGTCAAATTATGGTTTTCAACCAATCTTGTGCATCCAATAGGTGTTTTGTGTCATTGGATGAACAATTAGGTCATTTTCGTCCTCCCTAGGCTAATTCTTGTCCAATTAGGGTTTCTAACCAATCTTGTGAATGAAATAGGTGTTTTTGTGTCATTGGATGATCAATTATGTCATTTTCGTCCTCCCTAGGCTAATTCTTGTCAAATTATGGTTTTTAACCAATCTTGTGCATCCAATAGGTGTTTTGTGTCATTGGATGAACAATTAGGTCATTTTCGTCCTCCCTTGGCTTATTCTTGTCCAATTAGGGTTTCTAACCAATCTTGTGCATCCAATTGGTGTTTTTGTGTCATTGGATGAACAGTTAGGTCATTTTCGTCCTCCCTAGGCTTATTCTTGTCCAATTAGGGTTTCTAACCAATCTTGTGCATCCAATTGGTGTTTTTGTGTCATTGGATGAACAATTAGGTCATTTTCGTCCTCCCTAGGCTAATTCTTGTCCAATTAGGGTTTCTAACCAATCTTGTGCATCCAATAGGTGTTTTTGTGTCATTGGATGAACAATTATGTCATTTTCGTCCTCCCTAGGCTAATTCTTGTCAAATTATGGTTTTTAACCAATCTTGTGCATCCAATAGGTGTTTTGTGTCATTGGATGAACATTTAGGTCATTTTTGTTCTCCCTACTCTTAATCTTGTCCAATTAGGGTTTCTAACCAATCTTGTGCATCCAATAGGTGTTTTGTGTCATTGGATGAACAATTAGGTCATTTTCGTCCTCCCTAGGCTTATTCTTGTCCAATTAGGGTTTCTAACCAATCTTGTGCATCCAATTGGTGTTTTTGTGTCATTGGATGAACAATTAGGTCATTTTCGTCCTCCCTAGGGTTATTCTTGTCCAATTAGGGTTTCTAACCAATCTTGTGCATCCAATTGGTGTTTTTGTGTCATTGGATGAACAATTACGTCATTTTCGTCCTCCCTAGGCTAATTGTTGTCCAATTAGGGTTTCTAACCAATCTTGTGAATGAAATAGGTGTTTTTGTGTCATTGGATGAACAATTATGTCATTTTCGTCCTCCCTAGGCTAATTCTTGTCAAATTATGGTTTTTAACCAATCTTGTGCATCCAATAGGTGTTTTGTGTCATTGGATGAACAATTAGGTCATTTTCGTCCTCCCTAGGCTAATTCTTGTCCAATTAGGGTTTCTAACTAATCTTGTGAATGAAATAGGTGTTTTTGTGTCATTGGATGATCAATTATGTCATTTTCGTCCTCCCTAGGCTAATTCTTGTCAAATTATGGTTTTTAACCAATCTTGTGCATCCAATAGGTGTTTTGTGTCATTGGATGAACATTTAGGTCATTTTTGTTCTCCCTACTCTTAATCTTGTCCAATTAGGGTTTCTAACCAATCTTGTGCATCCAATAGTTGTTTTTGTGTCATTGGATGAACATATATGTCATTTTCGTCCTCCCTAGGCTAATTCATGTCCAATTAGGGTTTTTAACCAATCTTGTGCATCCAATAGGTGTTTTGTGTCTTTGGATGAACAATTAGGTTATTTTCATCCTCCCTAGGCTAATTCATGTCCAATTAGGGTTTTTAACCAATCTTGTGCATCCAATAGGTGTTTTGTGTCATTGGATGAACAATTAGGTCATTTTCGTCCTCCCTAGGCTTATTCTTGTCCAATTAGGGTTTCTAACCAATCTTGTGCATCCAATTGGTGTTTTTGTGTCATTGGACGAACAATTAGATCATTTTCGTCCTCCCTAGGCTAATTCTTGTCCAATTAGGGTTTCTAACCAATCTTGTGAATGAAATAGGTGTTTTTGTGTCATTGGATGAACAATTATGTCATTTTCGTCCTCCCTAGGCTAATTCTTGTCAAATTATGGTTTTTAACCAATCTTGTGCATCCAATAGGTGTTTTGTGTCATTGGATGAACATTTAGGTCATTTTTGTTCTCCCTACTCTTAATCTTGTCCAATTAGGGTTTCTAACCAACCTTGTGCATCCAATAGGTGTTTTGTGTCATTGGATGAACATTTAGGTCATTTTCGTCCTCCCTAGGCTAATTCTTGTCCAATTAGGGTTTCTAACCAATCTTTTGCATCCAATAGCTGTTTTGTATCATTGGATGAACAATTAGGTCATTTTCGTCCTCCCTAGGCTAATTCTTGTCCAATTAGGGTTTCTAACCAATCTTGTGCATCCAATAGGTGTTTTGTGTCATTGGATGAACAATTAGGTCATTTTCGTCCTCCCTAGGCTTTTTCTTGTCCAATTAGGGTTTCTAACCAATCTTGTGCATCCAATTGGTGTTTTTGTGTCATTGGATGAAAAATTAGGTCATTTTCGTCCTCCCTAGGCTAATTCTTGTCCAATTAGGGTTTCTAACCAATCTTGTGAATGAAATAGGTGTTTTTGTGTCATTGGATGAACAATTATGTCATTTTCGTCCTCCCTAGGCTAATTCTTGTCAAATTATGGTTTTTAACCAATCTTGTGCATCCAATAGGTGTTTTGTGTCATTGGATGAACATTTAGGTCATTTTTGTTCTCCCTACTCTTAATCTTGTCCAATTAGGGTTTCTAACCAATCTTGTGCATCCAATAGTTGTTTTAGTGTCATTGGATGAACATATATGTCATTTTCGTCCTCCCTAAACTTTATCTTGTCCAATTAGGGTTTCCAACCAATTTTGTGCATCCAATAGGTGTTTTTGTGTCATTGGATGAACAATTAGGTCATTTTCATCCTCCCTAGGCTAATTCATGTCCAATTAGGGTTTTTAACCAATCTTGTGCATCCAATAGGTGTTTTATGCCATTGGATGAACATTTAGGTCTTTGTCGTCCTCCCTAGGCTAATTCTTGTCAAATTACGGTTTTTAAGCAATCTTGTGCATCCAATAGGTGTTTTGTGTCATTGGATGAACAATTAGGTCATTTTCGTCCTCCCTAGGCTTATTCTTGTCCAATTAGGGTTTCTAACCAATCTTGTGCATCCAATTGGTGTTTTTGTGTCATTGGATGAACAATTAGGTCATTTTCGTCCTCCCTTGGCTAATTCTTGTCCAATTAGGGTTTCTAACCAATCTTGTGAATGAAATAGGTGTTTTTGTGTCATTCGATGAACAATTATGTCATTTTCGTCCTCCCTTGGCTAATTCTTGTCAAATTATGGTTTTTAACCAATCTTGTGCATCCAATTGGTGTTTTTGTGTGATTGGATGAACAATTAGGTCATTTTCGTCCTCCCTAGGCTTATTCTTGTGCAATTAGGGTTTCTAACCAATCTTGTGCATCCAATTGGTGTTTTTGTGTCATTGGATGAACAATTAGGTCATTTTCGTCCTCCCTAGGCTAATTCTTGTCCAATTAGGGTTTCTAACCAATCTTGTGAATGAAATAGGTGTTTTTGTGTCATTGGATGATCAATTATGTCATTTTCGTCCTCCCTAGGCTAATTCTTGTCAAATTATGGTTTTTAACCAATCTTGTGCATCCAATAGGTGTTTTGTGTCATTGGATGAACATTTAGGTCATTTTTGTTCTCCCTACTCTTAATCTTGTCCAATTAGGGTTTCTAACTAATCTTGTGCATCCAATAGTTGTTTTAGTGTCATTGGATGAACATATATGTCATTTTCGTCCTCCCTAAAGTTAATCTTGTCCAATTAGGGTTTCTAACCAATCTTGTGCATCCAATAGGTGTTTTTGTGTCATTGGATGAACAATTAGGTCATTTTCATCCTCCCTAGGCTAATTCATGTCCAATTAGGGTTTTTAACCAATCTTGTGCATCCAATAGGTGTTTTGTGTCATTGGATGAACATTTAGGTCATTTTCGTCCTCCCTAGGCTAATTCTTGTCCAATTAGGGTTTCTAACCAATCTTGTGAATGAAATAGGTGTTTTTGTGTCATTGGATGATCAATTATGTCATTTTCGTCCTCCCTAGGCTAATTCTTGTCAAATTATGGTTTTTAACCAATCTTGTGCATCCAATAGGTGTTTTGTGTCATTGGACGAACATTTAGGTCATTTTTGTTCTCCCTACTCTTAATCTTGTCCAATTAGGGTTTCTAACTAATCTTGTGCATCCAATAGTTGTTTTAGTGTCATTGGATGAACATATATGTCATTTTCGTCCTCCCTAAACTTAATCTTGTCCAATTAGGGTTTCTAACCAATCTTGTGCATCCAATAGGTGTTTTTGTGTCATTGGATGAACAATTAGGTCATTTTCATCCTCCCTAGGCTAATTCATGTCCAATTAGGGTTTTTAACCAATCTTGTGCATCCAATAGGTGTTTTGTGTCATTGAATGAACATTTAGGTCATTTTCGTCCTCCCTAGGCTAATTCTTGTAAAATTACGGTTTTTAAGCAATCTTGTGCATCCAATAGGTGTTTTTGTGTCATTGGATGATCATTTAGGTCATTTTCGTTCTCCCTAAACTTAATCTTGTCCAATTAGGGTTTCTGACCAATTTTGTACATCCAATAGGTGTTTTTGTGTCATTGGACGAACAATTAGAACATTTTCGTCCTCCCTAGGCTAATTCTTGTCCAATTAGGGTTTCTAACCAATCTTGTGCATCCAATTGGTGTTTTTGTGTCATTGGATGAACAATTAGGTCATTTTCGTCCTCCCTAGGGTAATTCATGTCCAGTTAGGTTTTCTAACCAATCTTGTGCATCCAATAGGTGTTTTTGTGTCATTGGATGAACAATTAGGTCATTTTCCTCCTCCCTAGGCTAATTCATATCCAATTAGGGTTTTTAACCAATCTTGTGCATCCAATAGGTGTTTTGTGTCATAATATGAACATTTAGGTCATTTTCGTTCTCCCTACACTTAATCATGTCCAATTAGGGTTTCTAACCAATCTTGTGCATCCAATAGTTGTTTTTGTGTCATTGGATGAACATATATGTCATTTTCGTCCTCCCTAGGCTAATTCATGTCCAATTAGGGTTTTTAACCAATCTTGTGCATCCAATAGGTGTTTTGTGTCATTGGATGAACAATTAGGTCATTTTCGTCCTCCCTTGGCTTATTCTTGTCCAATTAGGGTTTCTAACCTATCTTGTGCATCCAATTGGTGTTTTTGTGTCATTGGATGAACAATTAGGTCATTTTCGTCCTCCCTAGGCTTATTCTTGTCCAATTAGGGTTTCTAACCAATCTTGTGCATCCAATTGGTGTTTTTGTGTCATTGGATGAACAATTAGGTCATTTTCGTCCTCCCTAGGCTAATTCTTGTCCAATTAGGGTTTCTAACCAATCTTGTGAATGAAATAGGTGTTTTTGTGTCATTCGATGAACAATTATGTCATTTTCGTCCTCCCTTGGCTAATTCTTGTCAAATTATGGTTTTTAACCAATCTTGTGCATCCAATTGGTGTTTTTGTGTGATTGGATGAACAATTAGGTCATTTTCGTCCTCCCTAGGCTTATTCTTGTCCAATTAGGGTTTCTAACCAATCTTGTGCATCCAATTGGTGTTTTTGTGTCATTGGATGAACAATTAGGTCATTTTCGTCCTCCCTAGGCTAATTCTTGTCCAATTAGGGTTTCTAACCAATCTTGTGAATGAAATAGGTGTTTTTGTGTCATTGGATTAACAATTATGTCATTTTCGTCCTCCCTAGACTACTTCTTGTCAAATTATGGTTTTTAACTAATCTTGTGCATCCAATAGGTGTTTTGTGTCATTGGATGAACATTTAAGTCATTTTTGTTCTCCCTACTCTAAATCTTGTCCAATTAGGGTTTCTAACCAATCTTGTGCATCCAATAGTTGTTTTTGTGTCATTGGATGAACAATTAGGTCATTTTCATCCTCCCTAGGCTTATTCTTGTCCAATTAGGGTTTCTAACCAATCTTGTGCATCCAATTGGTGTTTTTGTGTCATTGGATGAACAATTAGGTCATTTTCGTCCTCCCTAGGCTAATTCTTGTCCAATTAGGGTTTCTAACCAATCTTGTGAATGCAATAGGTGTTTTTGTGTCATTGGATGAACAATTATGTCATTTTCGTCCTCCCTAGGCTAATTCTTGTCAAATTATGGTTTTTAACCAATCTTGTGCATCCAATAGGTGTTTTGTGTCATTGGATGAACATTTAGGTCATTTTTGTTCTCCCTACTCTTAATCTTGTCCAATTAGGGTTTCTAACCAATCTTGTGCATCCAATAGTTGTTTTAGTGTCATTGGATGAACATATATGTCATTTTCGTCCTCCCTAAACTTAATCTTGTCCAATTAGGGTTTCTAACCAATCTTGTGCATCCATTAGGTGTTTTTGTGTCATTGGATGAACAATTAGGTCATTTTCATCCTCCCTAGGCTAATTCATGTCCAATTAGGGTTTTTAACCAATCTGGTGCATCCAATAGGTGTTTTGTGCCATTGGATGAACATTTAGGTCATTTTCGTCCTCCCTAGGCTAATTCTTGTCAAATTACGGTTTTTAAGCAATCTTGTGCATCCAATAGGTGTTTTGTGTCATTGGATGAACAATTAGGTCATTTTCGTCCTCCCTAGGCTTATTCTTGTCCAATTAGGGTTTCTAACCAATCTTGTGCATCCAATTGGTGTTTTTGTGTCATTGGATGAACAATTAGGTCATTTTCGTCCTCCGTAGGCTAATTCTTGTCCAATTAGGGTTTCTAACCAATCTTGTGAATGAAATAGGGTATTTTTGTGTCATTGGATGAACAATTATGTCATTTTCGTCCTCCCTAGGCTAATTCTTGTCAAATTATGGTTTTTAACCAATCTTGTGCATCCAATAGGTGTTTTGTGTCATTGGATGAACATTTAGGTCATTTTTGTTCTCCCTACTCTTAATCTTGTCCAATTAGGGTTTCTAACCAACCTTGTGCATCCAATAGGTGTTTTGTGTCATTGGATGAACAATTAGGTCATTTTCGTCCTCCCTAGGCTAATTCTTGTCCAATTAGGGTTTCTAACCAATCTTGTGCATCCAATAGGTGTTTTGTGTCATTGGATGAACAATTAGGTCATTTTCGTCCTCCCTAGGCTTATTCTTGTCCAATTAGGGTTTCTAACCAATCTTGTGCATCCAATTGGTGTTTTTGTCTCATTGGATGAACAATTAGGTCATTTTCGTCCTCCCTAGGCTAATTCTTGTCCAATTAGGGTTTCTAACCAATCTTGTGAATGAAATAGGTGTTTTTGTGTCATTGGATGAACAATTATGTCATTTTCGTCCTCCCTAGGCTAATTCTTGTCAAATTATGGTTTTTAACCAATCTTGTGCATCCAATAGGTGTTTTGTGTCATTGGATGAACATTTAGGTCATTTTTGTTCTCCCTACTCTTAATCTTGTCCAATTAGGGTTTCTAACCAATCTTGTGCATCCAATAGTTGTTTTTGTGTCATTGGATGAACATATATGTCATTTTCGTCCTCCCTAAACTTAATCTTGTCCAATTAGGGTTTCTAACCAATCTTGTGCGTCCAATAGTTGTTTTGTGTCATTGGATGAACATTTAGGTCATTTTCGTCCTCCCTACACTTAATCTTGTCCAATTAGGGTTTTTAACCAATCTTGTGCATCCAATAGGTGTTTTGTGTCATTGGATGAACAATTAGGTCATTTTCGTCCTCCCTAGGCTTATTCTTGTCCAATTAGGGTTTCTAACCAATCTTGTGCATCCAATTGGTGTTTTGTGTCATTGGATGAACAATTAGGTCATTTTCGTCCTCCCTAGGCTAATTCTTGTTCAATTAGGGTTTCTAACCAATCTTGTGCATCCAATAGGTGTTTTTGTGTCATTGGATGAACAATTAGGTCATTTTCTTCCTCCCTAGGCTAATTCTTGTCCAATTAGGGTTTTTAACCAATCTTGTGCATCCAATAGGTGTTTTGTGTCATTGGATGAACATTTAGGTCATTTTCGTCCTCCCTAGGCTAATTCTTGTCCAATTTGGGTTTTTAACCAATCTTGTGCATCCAATAGGTGTTTTGTGTCATTGGATGAACATTTTAGGTCATTTTCGTCCTCCCTAAACTTAATCTTGTCCAATTAGGGTTTCTAACCAATATTGTGCATCCAATAGGTGTTTTTGTATCATTGGATGAATAATTAGGTCATTTTCGTCCTCCCTAGGCTAATTCTTGTCCAATTAGGGTTTTTAACCAATGATGTGCATCCAATAGGTGTTTTGTGTCAATGGATTAAAATTGAGGTCATTTTCGTTCTCCCTAGGCTTATTCTTGTCCAATTAGGGTTTTTCACCAATCTTGTGCATCCAATAGGTGTTTTTGTGTCATTGGATGAACATTTAGGTCATTTTCGTCCTCCCTAGGCTAATTCTTGTCCAATTAGGGTTTTTAAGCAATCTTATGCATCCAATAGGTGTTTTGTGTCATTGGATGAACGTTTAGGTCATTTTCGTCCTCCCTAGGCTAATTCTTGTCCAATTAGGGTTTTTAACCAATCTTGTGCATCCAATAGGTGTTTTGTGTCATTGGATGAACATTTTAGGTCATTTTCGTCCTCCCTAATCTTAATCTTGTCCAATTAGGGTTTCTAACCAATATTGTGCATCAAATAGGTGTTTTTGTATCATTGGATGAACAATTAGGTTATTTTCGTCCTCCCTAGGCTAATTCTTGTCCAATTAGGGTTTTTAACCAATCTTGTGCATCCAATAGGTGTTTTTGTGTCATTGGATGAATATTTATGTCATTTTCGTCCTCCTTACACTTATTCTTGTCCAATTAGGGTTTTTAACCAATCTTGTGCATCCAATAGGTGTTTTGTGTCATTGGATGAACATTTAGGTCATTTTCGTCCTCCCTGAACTTAATCTTTTCCAATAAGGGTTTCTAACCAATATTGTGCATCCAATAGGTGTTTTTGTATCATTGGATGAACAATTAGGTCATTTTCGTCCTCCCTAGGCTAATTCTTGTCCAATTAGGGTTTTTAACCAATATTGTGCATCCAATAGGTGTTTTGTGTCAATGGATGAAAATTTAGGTCATTTTCGTTCTCCCTAGGCTTATTCTTGTCCAATTAGGGTTTTTAACCAATCTTGTGCATCCAATAGGTGTTTTGTGTCAATGGATGAACAATTAGGTCATTTTCGTCCTCCCTAGGCTAATTCTTGTCCAATTAGGGTTTTTAACCAATCTTGTGCATCCAATAGGTGTTTTGTGTCATTGGATGAACATTTAGGTCATTTTCGTCCTCGCTAAACTTAATCTTGTCCAATTAGGGTTTCTAACCAATCTTGTGCATCCAATAGGTGTTTTGTGTCATTGGATGAACATTTAGGTCTTTTTCGTCCTCCCTAAACTTAATCTTTTCCAATTAGGGTTTCTAACCAATCTTGTGCATCCAATAGGTGTTTTGTGTCATTGGATGAACAATTAGGTCATTTTCGTCCTCCCTAGGCTTATTCTTGTCCAATTAGGGTTTCTAACCAATCTTGTGCATCCAATAGGTGTTTTTGTGTCATTGGATGAACAATTAGGTCATTTTCGTCCTCCCTAGGCTAATTCTTGTCAAATTATGGTTTTTAACCAATCTTGTGCATCCAATAGGGTTTCTAACCAATCTTTTGCATCCAATAGGTGTTTTGTGTCATTGGATGAACAATTAGGTCATTTTCGTCCTCCCTAGGCTAATTCTTGTCAAATTATGGTTTTTAACCAATCTTGTGCATCCAATAGGTGTTTTGTGTCATTGGACGAACATTTAGGTCATTTTTGTTCTCCCTACTCTTAATCTTGTCCAATTAGGGTTTCTAACCAATCTTGTGCATCCAATAGTTGTTTTGTGCCATTGGATGAACATTTAGGTCATTTTCGTCCTCCCTAGGCTAATTCTTGTCAAATTATGGTTTTTAAGCAATCTTGTGCATCCAATAGGTGTTTTGTGTCAGTGGATGAACAATTAGGTCATTTTCGTCCTCCCTAGGCTTATTCTTGTCCAATTAGGGTTTCTAACCAATCTTGTGCATCCAATAGGTGTTTTGTGTCATTGGATGAACAATTAGGTCATTTTCGTCCTCCCTAGGCTTATTCTTGTCCAATTAGGGTTTCTAACCAATCATGTGCATCCAATTGGTTTTTTTGTGTCATTGGATGAAAAATTAGGTCATTTTCGTACTCCCTAGGCTAATTCTTGTCCAATTAGGGTTTCTAACCAATCTTGTGAATGAAATAGGTGTTTTTGTGTCATTGGATGAACAATTATGTCATTTTCGTCCTCCCTAGGCTAATTCTTGTCAAATTATGGTTTTTAACCAATCTTGTGCATCCAATAGGTGTTTTGTGTCATTGGACGAACATTTAGGTCATTTTTGTTCTCCCTACTCTTAATCTTGTCCAATTAGGGTTTCTAACCAATCTTGTGCATCCAATAGTTGTTTTGTGCCATTGGATGAACATTTAGGTCATTTTCGTCCTCCCTAGGCTAATTCTTGTCAAATTATGGTTTTTAAGCAATCTTGTGCATCCAATAGGTGTTTTGTGTCAGTGGATGAACAATTAGGTCATTTTCGTCCTCCCTAGGCTTATTCTTGTCCAATTAGGGTTTCTAACCAATCTTGTGCATCCAATTGGTGTTTTTGTGTCATTGGATGAACAATTAGGTCATTTTCGTCCTCCCTAGGCTAATTCTTGTCCAATTAGGGTTTCTAACCAATCTTGTGAATGAAATAGGTGTTTTTGTGTCATTGGATGAACAATTATGTCATTTTCGTCGTCCCTAGGCTAATTCTTGTCAAATTATGGTTTTTAACCAATCTTGTGCATCCAATAGGTGTTTTGTGTCATTGGATGAACAATTAGGTCATTTTCGTCCTCCCTAGGCTAATTCTTGTCCAATTATGGTTTCTAAC
>JBBPBS010001162.1:486768-603629 GCA_037974835.1 Cicer judaicum | reverse complement strand
CCCTAGGCTAATTCTTGTCAAATTATGGTTTTTAACCAATCTTGTGCATCCAATAGGTGTTTTGTGTCATTGGATGAACAATTAGGTCATTTTCGTCCTCCCTAGGCTAATTCTTGTCCAATTATGGTTTCTAACCAATCTTGTGAATGAAATAGGTGTTTTTGTGTCATTGGATGATCAATTATGTCATTTTCGTCCTCCCTAGGCTAATTCTTGTCAAATTATGGTTTTTAACCAATCTTGTGCATCCAATAGGTGTTTTGTGTCATTGGACGAACATTTAGGTCATTTTTGTTCTCCCTACTCTTAATCTTGTCCAATTAGGGTTTCTAACTAATCTTGTGAATCCAATAGTTGTTTTAGTGTCATTGGATGAACATATATGTCATTTTCGTCCTCCCTAAACTTAATCTTGTCCAATTAGGGTTTCTAACCAATCTTGTGAATGAAATAGGTGTTTTTGTGTCATTGGATGAACAATTATGTCATTTTCGTCCTCCCTAGGCTAATTCTTGTCAAATTATGGTTTTTAACCAATCTTGTGCATCCAATAGGTGTTTTGTGTCATTGGATGAACATTTAGGTCATTTTTGTTCTCCCTACTCTTAATCTTGTCCAATTAGGGTTTCTAACCAATCTTGTGCATCCAATAGTTGTTTTAGTGTCATTGGATGAACATATATGTCATTTTCGTCCTCCCTAAACTTAATCTTGTCCAATTAGGGTTTCTAACCAATTTAGTGCATCCGATAGGTGTTTTTGTGTCATTGGATGAACAATTAGGTCATTTTCATCCTCCCTAGGCTAATTCATGTCCAATTAGGGTTTTTAACCAATCTTGTGCATCCAATAGGTGTTTTATGCCATTGGATGAACATTTAGGTCTTTTTCGTCCTCCCTAGGCTAATTCTTGTCAAATTACGGTTTTTAAGCAATCTTGTGCATCCAATAGGTGTTTTGTGTCATTGGATGAACAATTAGGTCATTTTCGTCCTCCCTAGGCTTATTCTTGTCCAATTAGGGTTTCTAACCAATCTTGTGCATCCAATTGGTGTTTTTGTGTCATTGGATGAACAATTAGGTCATTTTCGTCCTCCCTAGGCTAATTCTTGTCCAATTAGGGTTTCTAACCAATCTTGTGAATGAAATAGGTGTTTTTGTGTCATTCGATGAACAATTATGTCATTTTCGTCCTCCCTTGGCTAATTCTTGTCAAATTATGGTTTTTAACCAATCTTGTGCATCCAATTGGTGTTTTTGTGTGATTGGATGAACAATTAGGTCATTTTCGTCCTCCCTAGGCTTATTCTTGTCCAATTAGGGTTTCTAACCAATCTTGTGCATCCAATTGGTGTTTTTGTGTCATTGGATGAACAATTAGGTCATTTTCGTCCTCCCTAGGCTAATTCTTGTCCAATTAGGGTTTCTAACCAATCTTGTGAATGAAATAGGTGTTTTTGTGTCATTGAATTAACAATTATGTCATTTTCGTCCTCCCTAGACTACTTCTTGTCAAATTATGGTTTTTAACCAATCTTGTGCATCCAATAGGTGTTTTGTGTCATTGGATGAACATTTAGGTCATTTTTGTTCTCCCTACTCTAAATCTTGTCCAATTAGGGTTTCTAACCAATCTTGTGCATCCAATAGTTGTTTTTGTGTCATTGGATGAACATATATGTCATTTTCGTCCTCCCTAAACTTAATCTTGTCCAATTAGGGTTTCTAACCAATCTTGTGCATCCAATAGGTGTTTTTGTGTCATTGGATGAACAATTAGGTTATTTTCGTCCTCCCTAGGCTAATTCTTTTCCAATTAGGGTTTCTAACCAATCTTGTGAATGAAATAGGTGTTTTTGTGTCATTGGATGAACAATTATATCATTTTCGTCCTCCCTAGGCTAATTCTTGTCAAATTATGGTTTTTAACCAATCTTGTGCATCCAATAGGTGTTTTTTGTCATTGGATGAACATTAAGATCATTTTTGTTCTCCCTACTCTTAATCTTGTCCAATTAGGGTTTCTAACCAATCTTGTGCATCCAATAGTTGTTTTTGTGTCATTGGATGAACATATATGTCATATTCGTCCTCCCTAGGCTAATTCATGTCCAATTAGGGTTTTTAATCAATCTTGTGCATCCAATAGGTGTTTTGTGTCATTGGATGAACAATTAGGTCATTTTCGTCCTCCCTAGGCTTATTCTTGTCCAATTAGGGTTTCTAACCAATCTTGTGCATCCAATTGGTGTTTTTGTGTCATTGGATGAATAATTAGGTCATTTTCGTCCTACCTAGGCTAATTCTTGTCCAATTAGGGTTTCTAACCAATCTTGTGAATGAAATAGGTGTTTTTGTGTCATTGGATGAACAATTATGTCATTTTCGTCCTCCCTAGGATAATTCTTGTCAAATTATGGTTTTTAACCAATCTTGTGCATCCAATAGGTGTTTTGTGTCATTGGATGAACAATTAGGTCATTTTCGTCCTCCCTAGGCTAATTCTTGTCCAATTAGGGTTTCTAACCAATCTTGTGAATGAAATAGGTGTTTTTGTGTCATTGGATGATCAATTATGTCATTTTCGTCCTCCCTAGGCTAATTCTTGTCAAATTATGGTTTTCAACCAATCTTGTGCATCCAATAGGTGTTTTGTGTCATTGGATGAACAATTAGGTCATTTTCGTCCTCCCTTGGCTTATTCTTGTCCAATTAGGGTTTCTAACCAATCTTGTGCATCCAATTGGTGTTTTTGTGTCATTGGATGAACAATTAGGTCATTTTCGTCCTCCCTAGGCTTATTCTTGTCCAATTAGGGTTTCTAACCAATCTTGTGCATCCAATTGGTGTTTTTGTGTCATTGGATGAACAATTAGGTCATTTTCGTCCTCCCTAGGCTTATTCTTGTCCAATTAGGGTTTCTAACCAATCTTGTGAATGAAATAGGTGTTTTTGTGTCATTGGATGAACAATTATGTCATTTTCGTCCTCCCTAGGCTAATTCTTGTCAAATTATGGTTTTTAACCAATCTTGTGCATCCAATAGGTGTTTTGTGTCATTGGATGAACAATTAGGTCATTTTCGTCCTCCCTAGGCTAATTCTTGTCCAATTAGGGTTTCTAACCAATCTTGTGAATGAAATAGGTGTTTTTGTGTCATTGGATGATCAATTATGTCATTTTCGTCCTCCCTAGGCTAATTCTTGTCAAATTATGGTTTTTAACCAATCTTGTGCATCCAATAGGTGTTTTGTGTCATTGGACGAACATTTAGGTCATTTTTGTTCTCCCTACTCTTAATTTTGTCCAATTAGGGTTTCTAACCAATCTTGTGCATCCAATAGTTGTTTTAGTGTCATTGGATGAACATATATGTCATTTTCGTCCTCCCTAAACTTAATCTTGTCCAATTAGGGTTTCTAACCAATCTTGTGCATCCAATAGGTGTTTTTGTGTCATTGGATGAACAATTAGGTCATTTTCATCCTCCCTAGGCTAATTCTTGTCCAATTAGGGTTTCTAACCAATCTTGTGAATGAAATAGGTGTTTTTGTGTCATTGGATGATCAATTATGTCATTTTCGTCCTCCCTAGGCTAATTCTTGTCAAATTATGGTTTTTAACCAATCTTGTGCATCCAATAGGTGTTTTGTGTCATTGGACGAACATTTAGGTCATTTTTGTTCTCCCTACTCTTAATCTTGTCCAATTAGGGTTTCTAACCAATCTTGTGCATCCAATAGTTGTTTTGTGCCATTGGATGAACATTTAGGTCATTTTCGTCCTCCCTAGGCTAATTCTTGTCAAATTATGGTTTTTAAGCAATCTTGTGCATCCAATAGGTGTTTTGTGTCAGTGGATGAACAATTAGGTCATTTTCGTCCTCCCTAGGCTTATTCTTGTCCAATTAGGGTTTCTAACCAATCTTGTGCATCCAATTGGTGTTTTTGTGTCATTGGATGAACAATTAGGTCATTTTCGTCCTCCCTAGGCTAATTCTTGTCCAATTAGGGTTTCTAACCAATCTTGTGAATGAAATAGGTGTTTTTGTGTCATTGGATGAACAATTAGGTCATTTTCGTCCTCCCTAGGCTAATTCTTGTCAAATTATGCTTTTTAACCAATCTAGTGCATCCAATAGGTGTTTTGTGTCATTGGATGAACAATTAGGTCATTTTCGTCCTACCTAGGCTAATTCTTGTCCATTTAGGGTTTCTAACCAATCTTGTGAATGAAATAGGTGTTTTTGTGTCATTGGATGATCAATTATGTCATTTTCGTCCTCCCTAGGCTAATTCTTGTCAAATTATGGTTTTTAACCAATCTTGTGCATCCAATAGGTGTTTTGTGTCATTGGACGAACATTTAGGTCATTTTTGTTCTCCCTACTCTTAATCTTGTCCAATTAGGGTTTCTAACCAATCTTGTGCATCCAATAGTTGTTTTAGTGTCATTGGATGAACATATATGTCATTTTCGTCCTCGCTAAAGTTAATCTTGTCCAATTAGGGTTTCTAACCAATCTTGTGCATCCAATAGGTGTTTTGTGTCATTGGACGAACATTTAGGTCATTTTTGTTCTCCCTACTCTTAATCTTGTCCAATTAGGGTTTCTAACCAATCTTGTGCATCCAATAGTTGTTTTAGTGTCATTGCATGAACATATATGTCATTTTCGTCCTCGCTAAAGTTAATCTTGTCCAATTAGGGTTTCTAACCAATCTTGTGCATCCAATAGGTGTTTTGTGTCATTGGATGACCAATTAGGTCATTTTCGTCCTCCCTATGCTAATTCTTTTCCAATTAGGGTTTTTAACCAATCTTGTGCATCCAATAGGTGTTTTGTGTCATTGGATGAACATTTAGGTCATTTTCGTTCTCCCTACACTTAATCTTGTCCAATTAGGGTTTCTAACCAATATTGTGCATCCAATAGGTGTTTTGTGTCATTGGAGGACCAATTAGGTCATTTTCGTCCTCCCTATGCTAATTCTTTTCCAATTAGGGTTTTTAACCAATCTTGTGCATCCAATAGGTGTTTTGTGTCATTGGATGAACATTTAGGTCATTTTCGTCCTCCCTAGGCTAATTCTTGTCCAATTAGGGTTTCTAACCAATCTTTTGCATCCAATAGGTGTTTTGTGTCATTGGATGAACAATTAGGTCATTTTCGTCCTCCCTAGGCTAATTCTTGTCCAATTAGGGTTTCTAACCAATCTTGTGAATGAAATAGGTGTTTTTGTGTCATTGGATGAACAATTATGTCATTTTCGTCCTCCCTAGGATAATTCTTGTCAAATTATGGTTTTTAACCAATCTTGTGCATCCAATAGGTGTTTTGTGTCATTGGATGAACAATTAGGTCATTTTCGTCCTCCCTAGGCTTATTCTTGTCCAATTTGGGTTTCTAACCAATCTTGTGCATCCAATTGGTGTTTTTGTGTCATTGGATGAACAATTAGGTCATTTTCGTCCTCCCTAGGCTTATTCTTGTCCAATTAGGGTTTCTAACCAATCTTGTGCATCCAATTGGTGTTTTTGTGTCATTGGATGAACAATTAGGTCATTTTCGTCCTCCCTAGGCTAATTCATGTCCAATTAGGTTTTCTAACCAATCTTGTGCATCCAATAGGTGTTTTTGTGTCATTGGATGAACAATTAGGTCATTTTCCTCCTCCCTAGGCTAATTCATATCCAATTACGGTTTTTAACCAATCTTGTGCATCCAATAGGTGTTTTGTGTCATAATATGAACATTTAGGTCATTTTCGTTCTCCCTACACTTAATCATGTCCAATTAGGGTTTCTAACCAATCTTGTGCATCCAATAGGTGTTTTGTGTCATTGGATGAACAATTAGGTCATTTTCATCCTCCCTAGGCTTATTCTTGTCCAATTAGGGTTTCTAACCAATCTTGTGCATCCAATTGGTGTTTTTGTGTCATTGGATGAACAATTAGGTCATTTTCGTCCTCCCTAGGCTAATTCTTGTCCAATTAGGGTTTCTAACCAATCTTGTGAATGAAATAGGTGTTTTTGTGTCATTGGATGAACAATTATGTCATTTTCGTCCTCCCTAGGCTAATTCTTTTCAAATTATGGTTTTTAACCAATCTTGTGCATCCAATAGGTGTTTTGTGTCATTGGATGAACATTTAGGTCATTTTTGTTCTCCCTACTCTTAATCTTGTCCAATTAGGGTTTCTAACCAATCTTGTGCATCCAATAGTTGTTTTTGTGTCATTGGATGAACATATATGTCATTTTCGTCCTCCCTAGGCTAATTCATGTCCAATTAGGGTTTTTAACCAATCTAGTGCATCCAATAGGTGTTTTGTGTCATTGGATGAACAATTAGGTCATTTTCGTCCTCCCTTGGCTTATTCTTGTCCAATTAGGGTTTCTAACCAATCTTGTGCATCCAATTGGTGTTTTGGTGTCATTGGATGAACAATTAGGTCATTTTCGTCCTCCCTAGGCTTATTCTTGTCCAATTAGGGTTTCTAACTAATCTTGTGCATCCAATTGGTGTTTTTGTGTCATTGGATGAACAATTAGGTCATTTTCGTCCTCCCTAGGCTAATTCTTGTCCAATTAGGGTTTCTAACCAATCTTGTGAATGAAATAGGTGTTTTTGTGTCATTGGATGAACAATTAGGTCATTTTCGTCCTCCCTAGGCTAATTCTTGTCAAATTATGCTTTTTAACCAATCTAGTGCATCCAATAGGTGTTTTGTGTCATTGGATGAACAATTAGGTCATTTTCGTCCTACCTAGGCTAATTCTTGTCCATTTAGGGTTTCTAACCAATCTTGTGAATGAAATAGGTGTTTTTGTGTCATTGGATGATCAATTATGTCATTTTCGTCCTCCCTAGGCTAATTCTTGTCAAATTATGGTTTTTAACCAATCTTGTGCATCCAATAGGTGTTTTGTGTCATTGGACGAACATTTAGGTCATTTTTGTTCTCCCTACTCTTAATCTTGTCCAATTAGGGTTTCTAACCAATCTTGTGCATCCAATAGTTGTTTTAGTGTCATTGGATGAACATATATGTCATTTTCGTCCTCGCTAAAGTTAATCTTGTCCAATTAGGGTTTCTAACCAATCTTGTGCATCCAATAGGTGTTTTGTGTCATTGGACGAACATTTAGGTCATTTTTGTTCTCCCTACTCTTAATCTTGTCCAATTAGGGTTTCTAACCAATCTTGTGCATCCAATAGTTGTTTTAGTGTCATTGGATGAACATATATGTCATTTTCGTCCTCGCTAAAGTTAATCTTGTCCAATTAGGGTTTCTAACCAATCTTGTGCATCCAATAGGTGTTTTGTGTCATTGGATGACCAATTAGGTCATTTTCGTCCTCCCTATGCTAATTCTTTTCCAATTAGGGTTTTTAACCAATCTTGTGCATCCAATAGGTGTTTTGTGTCATTGGATGAACATTTAGGTCATTTTCGTTCTCCCTACACTTAATCTTGTCCAATTAGGGTTTCTAACCAATATTGTGCATCCAATAGGTGTTTTGTGTCATTGGATGAACATATATGTCATTTTCGTCCTCCCTAAACTTAATCTTGTCCAATTAGGGTTTCTAACCAATCTTGTGCATCCAATAGGTGTTTTGTGTCATTGGATGAAAAATTAGGTCATTTTCGTCCTCCCTAAGCTTATTCTTCTCCAATTCGAGTTTCTAACCAATCTTGTGCATCCAATTGGTGTTTTTGTGTCATTGGATGAACAATTAGATCATTTTCGTCCTCCCTAGGCTAATTCTTGTCCAATTAGTGTTTCTAACCAATCTTGTGAATGAAATAGGTGTTTTTGTGTCATTGGATGAACAATTATGTCATTTTCGTCCTCCCTAGGCTAATTCTTGTCAAATTATGGTTTTTAACCAATCTTGTGCACCCAATAGGTGTTTTGTGTCATTGGATGAACATTTAGGTCATTTTTGTTCTCCCTACTCTTAATCTTGTCCAATTAGGGTTTCTAACCAATCTTATGCATCCAATAGTTGTTTTTGTGTCATTGGATGAACATATATGTCATTTTCGTCCTCCCTAAACTTAATCTTGTCCAATTAGGGTTTCTAACCAATCTTGTGCATCCAATAGGTGTTTTTGTGTCATTGGATGAACAATTAGGTCATTTTCGTCCTCCCTAGGCTAATTCTTGTCCAATTAGGGTTTCTAACCAATCTTGTGAATGAAATAGGTGTTTTTGTGTCATTGGATGATCAATTATGTCATTTTCGTCCTCCCTAGGCTAATTCTTGTCAAATTATGGTTTTTAACCAATCTTGTGCATCCAATAGGTGTTTTGTGTCATTGGACGAACATTTAGGTCATTTTTGTTCTCCCTACTCTTAATCTTGTCCAATTAGAGTTTCTAACTAATCTTGTGCATCCAATAGTTGTTTTAGTTTCATTGGATGAACATATATGTCATTTTCGTCCTCCCTAAACTTAATCTTGTCCAATTAGGGTTTCTAACCAATCTTGTGAATGAAATAGGTGTTTTTGTGTCATTGGATGAACAATTATGTCATTTTCGTCCTCCCTAGGCTAATTCTTGTCAAATTATGGTTTTTAACCAATCTTGTGCATCCAATAGGTGTTTTGTGTCATTGGATGAACATTTAGGTCATTTTCGTTCTCCCTACACTTAATCTTGTCCAATTAGGGTTTCTAACCAATCTTGTGCATCCAATAGGTGTTTTGTGTCATTGGATGAACAACTAGGTCATTTTCGTCCTCCCTAGGCTAATTCTTGTCCAATTAGGGTTTTTAACCAATCTTCCGTATCGAATAGGTGTTTTGTGTCATTGGATGAACAATTATGTTATTTTCGTCCTCCCTAAACTTAATCTTGTCCAATTAGGGTTTCTAACCAATCTTGTGCATCCAATAGGTGTTTTTGTGTCTTTGGATGAACAATTAGGTCATTTTCATCCTCCCTAGGCTAATTCATGTCCAATTAGGGTTTTTAACCAATCTTGTGCATCCAATAGGTGTTTTTGTGTCATTGGATGAACAATTATGTCATTTTCGTCCTCCCTAGGCTAATTCTTGTCAAATTATGGTTTTTAACCAATCTTGTGCATCCAATAGGTGTTTTGTGTCATTGGATGAACATTTAGGTCATTTTTGTTCTCCCTACTCTTAATCTTGTCCAATTAGGGTTTCTAACCAATCTTGTGCATCCAATAGTTGTTTTAGTGTCATTTGATGAACATATATGTCATTTTCGTCCTCCCTAAACTTAATCTTGTCCAATTAGGGTTTCTAACCAATCTTGTGCATCCAATAGGTGTTTTTGTGTCATTGGATGACCAATTAGGTCATTTTCATCCTCCCTAGGCTAATTCATGTCCAATTAGGGTTTTTAACCAATCTTGTGCATCCAATAGGTGTTTTGTGTCATTGGATAAACAATTAGGTCATTTTCGTCCTCCCTAGGCTAATTCTTGTCCAATTAGGGTTTCTAACCAATCTTGTGCATCCAATAGGTGTTTGTGTCATTGGATGAACATTTAGGTCATTTTCGTTCTCCCTACACTTAATCTTGTCCAATTAGGGTTTCTAACCAATCTTGTGCATCCAATAGGTGTTTTGTGTCATTGGATGAACAATTAGGTCATTTTCGTCCTCCCTAGGCTAATTTTTGTCCAATTAGGGTTTCTAACCAATCTTGTGCATCCAATAGGTGTTTTGTGTCATTGGATGAACAATTAGGTCATTTTCGTCCTCCCTAGGCTTATTCTTGTCCAATTAGGGTTTCTAACCAATCTTGTGCATCCAATAGGTGTTTTTGTGTCATTGGATGAACAATTAGGTCATTTTCGTCCTCCCTAGGCTAATTCTTGTCCAATTAGGGTTTTTAACCAATCTTGTGCATCCAATAGGTGTTTTGTGTCATTGGATGAACATTTAGGTCATTTTCGTCCTCCCTACACTTAATCTTGTCCAATTACGGTTTTTAACCAATCTTGTGCATCCCATAGGTGTTTTGTGTCATTGGATGAACAATTAGGTCATTTTCGTCCTCCGTAGGCTTATTCTTGTCCAATTAGGGTTTCTAACCAATCTTGTGCATCCAATTGGTGTTTTTGTGTCATTGGATGAACAATTAGGTCATTTTCGTCCTCCCTAGGCTAATTCTTGTCCAATTAGGGTTTCTAACCAATCTTGTGAATGAAATAGGTGTTTTTGTGTCATTGGATGAACAATTATGTCATTTTCGTCCTCCCTAGGCTAATTCTTGTCCAATTAGGGTTTCTAACCAATCTTGTGCATCCAATTGGTGTTTTTGTGTCATTGGATGAACAATTAGGTCATTTTCGTCCTCCCTAGGCTAATTCTTGTCCAATTAGGGTTTCTAACCAATCTTGTGAATGAAATAGGTGTTTTTGTGTCATTGGATGAACAATTATGTCATTTTCGTCCTCCCTAGGCTAATTCTTGTCAAATTATGGTTTTTAACCAATCTTGTGCATCCAATAGGTGTTTTATGTCATTGGATGAACAATTAGGTCATTTTCGTCCTCCCTAGGCTAATTCTTGTCCAATTAGGGTTTCTAACCAATCTTGTGAATGAAATAGGTGTTTTTGTGTCATTGGATGATCAATTATGTCATTTTCGTCCTCCCTAGGCTAATTCTTGTCAAATTATGGTTTTTAACCAATCTTGTGCATCCCATAGGTGTTTTGTGTCATTGGACGAACATTTAGGTCATTTTTGTTCTCCCTACTCTTAATCTTGTCCAATTAGGGTTTCTAACTAATCTTGTGCATCCAATAGTTGTTTTAGTGTCATTGGATGAACATATATGTCATTTTCATCCTCCCTAAACTTAATCTTGTCCAATTAGGGTTTCTAACCAATCTTGTGCATCCAATAGGTGTTTTTGTGTCATTGGATGAACAATTAGGTCATTTTCATCCTCCCTAGGCTAATTCATGTCCAATTAGGGTTTTTAACCAATCTTGTGAATCCAATAGGTGTTTTGTGTCATTGGATGAACATTTAGGTGATTTTCGTCCTCCCTAGGCTAATTCTTGTCAAATTACGGTTTTTAAGCAATCTTGTGCATCCAATAGGTGTTTTTGTGTCATTGGATGATCATTTAGGTCATTTTCGTTCTCCCTAAATTTAATCTTGTCCAATTAGGGTTTCTGACCAATCTTGTACATCCAATAGGTGTTTTTGTGTCATTGGACGAACAATTAGATCATTTTCGTCCTCCCTAGGCTAATTCTTGTCCAATTAGGGTTTCTAACCAATCTTGTGCATCCAATTGGTGTTTTTGTGTCATTGGATGAACAATTAGGTCATTTTCGTCCTCCCTAGGCTAATTCATGTCCAATTAGGTTTTCTAACCAATCTTGTGCATCCAATAGGTGTTTTTGTGTCATTGGATGAACAATTAGGTCATTTTCCTCCTCCCTAGGCTAATTCATATCCAATTACGGTTTTTAACCAATCTTGTGCATCCAATAGGTGTTTTGTGTCATAATATGAACATTTAGGTCATTTTCGTTCTCCCTACACTTAATCATGTCCAATTAGGGTTTCTAACCAATCTTGTGCATCCAATAGGTGTTTTGTGTCATTGGATGAACAATTAGGTCATTTTCATCCTCCCTAGGCTTATTCTTGTCCAATTAGGGTTTCTAACCAATCTTGTGCATCCAATTGGTGTTTTTGTGTCATTGGATGAACAATTAGGTCATTTTCGTCCTCCCTAGGCTAATTCTTGTCCAATTAGGGTTTCTAACCAATCTTGTGAATGAAATAGGTGTTTTTGTGTCATTGGATGAACAATTATGTCATTTTCGTCCTCCCTAGGCTAATTCTTTTCAAATTATGGTTTTTAACCAATCTTGTGCATCCAATAGGTGTTTTGTGTCATTGGATGAACATTTAGGTCATTTTTGTTCTCCCTACTCTTAATCTTGTCCAATTAGGGTTTCTAACCAATCTTGTGCATCCAATAGTTGTTTTTGTGTCATTGGATGAACATATATGTCATTTTCGTCCTCCCTAGGCTAATTCATGTCCAATTAGGGTTTTTAACCAATCTAGTGCATCCAATAGGTGTTTTGTGTCATTGGATGAACAATTAGGTCATTTTCGTCCTCCCTTGGCTTATTCTTGTCCAATTAGGGTTTCTAACCAATCTTGTGCATCCAATTGGTGTTTTGGTGTCATTGGATGAACAATTAGGTCATTTTCGTCCTCCCTAGGCTTATTCTTGTCCAATTAGGGTTTCTAACTAATCTTGTGCATCCAATTGGTGTTTTTGTGTCATTGGATGAACAATTAGGTCATTTTCGTCCTCCCTAGGCTAATTCTTGTCCAATTAGGGTTTCTAACCAATCTTGTGAATGAAATAGGTGTTTTTGTGTCATTGGATGAACAATTAGGTCATTTTCGTCCTCCCTAGGCTAATTCTTGTCAAATTATGCTTTTTAACCAATCTAGTGCATCCAATAGGTGTTTTGTGTCATTGGATGAACAATTAGGTCATTTTCGTCCTCCCTAGGCTAATTCTTGTCCATTTAGGGTTTCTAACCAATCTTGTGAATGAAATAGGTGTTTTTGTGTCATTGGATTATCAATTATGTCATTTTCGTCCTCCCTAGGCTAATTCTTGTCAAATTATGGTTTTTAACCAATCTTGTGCATCCAATAGGTGTTTTGTGTCATTGGACGAACATTTAGGTCATTTTTGTTCTCCCTACTCTTAATCTTGTCCAATTAGGGTTTCTAACCAATCTTGTGCATCCAATAGTTGTTTTAGTGTCATTGGATGAACATATATGTCATTTTCGTCCTCGCTAAAGTTAATCTTGTCCAATTAGGGTTTCTAACCAATCTTGTGCATCCAATAGGTGTTTTGTGTCATTGGACGAACATTTAGGTCATTTTTGTTCTCCCTACTCTTAATCTTGTCCAATTAGGGTTTCTAACCAATCTTGTGCATCCAATAGTTGTTTTAGTGTCATTGGATGAACATATATGTCATTTTCGTCCTCGCTAAAGTTAATCTTGTCCAATTAGGGTTTCTAACCAATCTTGTGCATCCAATAGGTGTTTTGTGTCATTGGATGACCAATTAGGTCATTTTCGTCCTCCCTATGCTAATTCTTTTCCAATTAGGGTTTTTAACCAATCTTGTGCTTCCAATAGGTGTTTTGTGTCATTGGATGAACATTTAGGTCATTTTCGTTCTCCCTACACTTAATCTTGTCCAATTAGGGTTTCTAACCAATATTGTGCATCCAATAGGTGTTTTGTGTCATTGGATGACCAATTAGGTCATTTTCGTCCACCCTATGCTAATTCTTTTCCAATTAGGGTTTTTAACCAATCTTTTGCATCCAATAGGTGTTTTGTGTCATTGGATGAACATTTAGGTCATTTTCGTCCTCCCAACACTTAAACTTGTCCAATTAAGGTTTTTAACCAATCTTGTGCATCCAATAGGTGTTTTGTGTCATTGGATGAACAATTAGGTCATTTTCGTCCTCCCTAGGCTAATTCTTGTCGAATTAGGGTTTCTAACCAACCTTGTGCATCCAATAGGTGTTTTGTGTCATTGGATGAACATTTAGGTCATTTTCGTCCTCCCTAGGCTAATTCTTGTCCAATTAGGGTTTCTAACCAATCTTGTGCATCCAATAGTTGTTTTAGTGTCATTGGATGAACATATATGTCATTTTCGTCCTCCCTAAACTTAATCTTGTCCAATTAGGGTTTCTAACCAATCTTGTGCATCCAATAGGTGTTTTGTGTCATTGGATGAACAATTAGGTCATTTTCGTCCTCCCTAGGCTTATTCTTGTCCAATTAGGGTTTCTAACCAATCTTGTGCATCCAATTGGTGTTTTTGTGTCATTGGATGAACAATTAGGTCATTTTCGTCCTCCCTAAGCTTATTCTTGTCCAATTAGGGTTTCTAACCAATCTTGTGCATCCAATTGGTGTTTTTGTGTCATTGGATGAACAATTAGGTCATTTTCGTCCTCCCTAGGCTAATTCTTGTCCAATTAGCGTTTCTAACCAATCTTGTGAATGAAATAGGTGTTTTTGTGTCATTGGATGATCAATTATGTCATTTTCGTCCTCCCTAGGCTAATTCTTGTCAAATTATGGTTTTTAACCAATCTTGTGCATCCAATAGGTGTTTTGTGTCATTGGACGAACATTTAGGTCATTTTTGTTCTCCCTACTCTTAATCTTGTCCAATTAGGGTTTCTAACCAATCTTGTGCATCCAATAGTTGTTTTAGTGTCATTGGATGAACATATATGTCATTTTCGTCCTCGCTAAAGTTAATCTTGTCCAATTAGGGTTTCTAACCAATCTTGTGCATCCAATAGGTGTTTTGTGTCATTGGACGAACATTTAGGTCATTTTTGTTCTCCCTACTCTTAATCTTGTCCAATTAGGGTTTCTAACCAATCTTGTGCATCCAATAGTTGTTTTAGTGTCATTGCATGAACATATATGTCATTTTCGTCCTCGCTAAAGTTAATCTTGTCCAATTAGGGTTTCTAACCAATCTTGTGCATCCAATAGGTGTTTTGTGTCATTGGATGACCAATTAGGTCATTTTCGTCCTCCCTATGCTAATTCTTTTCCAATTAGGGTTTTTAACCAATCTTGTGCATCCAATAGGTGTTTTGTGTCATTGGATGAACATTTAGGTCATTTTCGTTCTCCCTACACTTAATCTTGTCCAATTAGGGTTTCTAACCAATATTGTGCATCCAATAGGTGTTTTGTGTCATTGGAGGACCAATTAGGTCATTTTCGTCCTCCCTATGCTAATTCTTTTCCAATTAGGGTTTTTAACCAATCTTGTGCATCCAATAGGTGTTTTGTGTCATTGGATGAACATTTAGGTCATTTTCGTCCTCCCTAGGCTAATTCTTGTCCAATTAGGGTTTCTAACCAATCTTTTGCATCCAATAGGTGTTTTGTGTCATTGGATGAACAATTAGGTCATTTTCGTCCTCCCTAGGCTAATTCTTGTCGAATTAGGGTTTCTAACCAACCTTGTGCATCCAATAGGTGTTTTGTGTCATTGGATGAACATTTAGGTCATTTTCGTCCTCCCTAGGCTAATTCTTGTCCAATTAGGGTTTCTAACCAATCTTTTGCATCCAATAGGTTTTTTGTGTCATTGGATGAACATTTAGGTCATTTTCGTTCTCCCTACACTTAATCTTGTCCAATTAGGGTTTCTAACCAATCTTGTGCATCCAATAGGTGTTTCGTGTCATTGGATGAACATTTAGGTCATTTTCATCCTCCCTAGGCTAATTCTTGTCCAATTAGGGTTTCTAACCAATCTTTTGCATCCAATAGGTGTTTTGTGTCATTGGATGAACAATTAGGTCATTTTCGTCCTCCCTAGGCTAATTCTTGTCGAATTAGGGTTTCTAACCAACCTTGTGCATCCAATAGGTGTTTTGTGTCATTGGATGAACATTTAGGTCATTTTCGTCCTCCCTAGGCTAATTCTTGTCCAATTAGGGTTTCTAACCAATCTTTTGCATCCAATAGGTGTTTTGTGTCATTGGATGAACAATTAGGTCATTTTCGTCCTCCCTAGGCTAATTCTTGTCGAATTAGGGTTTCTAACCAACCTTGTGCATCCAATACGTGTTTTGTGTCATTGGATGAACATTTAGGTCATTTTCGTCCTCCCTAGGCTAATTCTTGTCCAATTAGGGTTTCTAACCAATCTATTGCATCCAATAGGTGTTTTGTGTCATTGGATGAACAATTAGGTCATTTTCGTCCTCCCTAGGCTAATTCATGTCCAATTAGGGTTTTTAACCAATCTTGTGCATCCAATAGGTGTTTTGTGTCATTGGATGAACAATTAGGTCATTTTCGTCCTCCCTAGGCTTATTCTTGTCCAATTAGGGTTTCTAACCAATCTTGTGCATCCAATTGGTGTTTTGTGTCATTGGATGAACAATTAGGTCATTTTCGTCCTCCCTAGGCTAATTCTTGTCCAATTAGGGTTTCTAACCAATCTTGTGAATGAAATAGGTGTTTTTGTGTCATTGGATGAACAATTAGGTCATTTTCGTCCTCCCTAGGCTAATTCTTGTCCAATTAGGGTTTCTAACCAATCTTGTGAATGAAATAGGTGTTTTTGTGTCATTGGATGAACAATTATGTCATTTTCGTCCTCCCTAGGCTAATTCTTGTCAAATTATGGTTTTTAACCAATCTTGTGCATCCAATAGGTGTTTTGTGTCATTGGATGAACATTTAGGTCATTTTTGTTCTCCCTACTCTTAATCTTGTCCAATTAGGGTTTCTAACCAATCTTGTGCATCCAATAGTTGTTTTTGTGTCATTGGATGAACATATATGTCATTTTCGTCCTCCCTAAACTTAATCTTGTCCAATTAGGGTTTCTAACCAATCTTGTGCGTCCAATAGTTGTTTTGTGTCATTGGATGAACATTTAGGTCATTTTCGTCCTCCCTACACTTAATCTTGTCCAATTAGGGTTTTTAACCAATCTTGTGCATCCAATAGGTGTTTTGTGTCATTGGATGAACAATTAGGTCATTTTCGTCCTCCCTAGGCTAATTCTTTTCCAATTAGGGTTTTTAACCAATCTTTTGCATCCATAGGTGTTTTGTGTCATTTGATGAACAATTAGGTAATTTTCGTCCTCCCTAGGCTTATGCTTGTCTAATTAGGGTTTCTAACCAATCTTGTGCATCCAATAGGTGTTTTTCTGTCATTGGATGAACAATTAGGTCATTTTCATCCTCCCTAGGCTAATTCTTGTCCAATTAGGGTTTCTAACCAATCTTGTGCATCCAATAGGTGTTTTGTGTCATTGGATGAACAATTAGGTTATTTTCGTCCTCCCTCAGCTAATTCTTGTCCAATTAGGGCTTTTGACCAATCTTGTGCATCCAATAGGTGTTTTGTGTCATTGGATGAACACTTAGGTCATTTTCGTCCTCCCTAGGCTTATTCTTTTCCAATTAGGGTTTCTAACCAATCTTGTGCATCAAATAAGTGTTTTTGTGTCATTGGATGAACAATTAGGTCATTTTCGTCCTCCCTAGGCTAATTTTTGTCAAATTACGGTTTTTAACCAATCTTGTGCATCCAATAGGTGTTTTGTGTCATTGGATGAACATTTAGGTCATTTTCGTTCTCCCTACACTTAATCTTGTCCAATTAGGGTTTCTAACCAATCTTGTGCATCCAATAGGTGTTTTGTGTCATTGGATGACCAATTAGGTCATTTTCGTCCTCCCTAGGCTAATTCTTTTCCAATTAGGGTTTTTAACCAATCTTTTGCATCCATAGGTGTTTTGTGTCATTTGATGAACAATTAGGTAATTTTCGTCCTCCCTAGGCTTATGCTTGTCTAATTAGGGTTTCTAACCAATCTTGTGCATCCAATAGGTGTTTTTCTGTCATTGGATGAACAATTAGGTCATTTTCATCCTCCCTAGGCTAATTCTTGTCCAATTAGGGTTTCTAACCAATCTTGTGCATCCAATAGGTGTTTTGTGTCATTGGATGAACAATTAGGTCATTTTCGTCCTCCCTAGGCTAATTCATTTCCAATTAGGGTTTCTAACCAATCTTGTGCATCCAATAGGTGTTTTTGTGTCATTGGATGAACAATTAGGTCATTTTCATCCTCCCTAGGCTAATTCATGTCCAATTAGGGTTTTTAACCAATCTTGTGCATCCAATAGGTGTTTTGTGTCATTGGATGAACAATTAGGTCATTTTCATTCTCCCTAGGCTAATTCATGTCCAATTAGGGTTTCTAACCAATCTTGTGCATCCAATAGGTGTTTTGTGTCATTGGATGAACAATTAGGTCATTTTCGTCCTCCCTAGGCTTATTCTTGTCCAATTAGGGTTTCTAAGCAATCTTGTGCATCCAATTGGTGTTTTTGTGTCATTGGATGAACAATTTGGTCATTTTCGTCCTCCCTAGGCTAATTCTTGTCCAATTAGGGTTTCTAACCAATCTTGTGAATGAAATAGGTGTTTTTGTGTCATTGGATGAACAATTATTTCATTTTCGTCCTCCCTAGGCTAATTCTTGTCAAATTATGGTTTTTAACCAATCTTGTGCATCCAATAGGTGTTTTGTGTCATTGGATGAACATTTAGGTCATTTTTGTTCTCCCTACTCTTAATCTTGTCCAATTAGGGTTTCTAACCAATCTTGTGCATCCAATAGTTGTTTTTGTGTCGTTGGATGAACATATATGTCATTTTCGTCCTCCCTAGGCTAATTCATGTCCAATTAGGGTTTTTAACCAATCTTGTGTATCCAATAGGTGTTTTGTGTCATTGGATGAACAATTAGGTCATTTTCATCCTCCCTAGGCTTATTCTTGTCCAATTAGGGTTTCTAACCAATCTTGTGCATCCAATTGGTGTTTTTGTGTCATTGGATGAACAATTAGGTCATTTTCGTCCTCCCTAGGCTTATTCTTGTCCAATTAGGGTTTCTAACCAATCTTGTGCATCCAATTGGTGTTTTTGTGTCATTGGATGAACAATTAGGTCATTTTCGTCCTCCCTAGGCTAATTCTTGTCCAATTAGGGTTTCTAACCAATCTTGTGAATGAAATAGGTGTTTTTGTGTCATTCGATGAACAATTATGTCATTTTCGTCCTCCCTTGGCTAATTCTTGTCAAATTATGGTTTTTAACCAATCTTGTGCATCCAATTGGTGTTTTTGTGTGATTGGATGAACAATTAGGTCATTTTCGTCCTCCCTAGGCTTATTCTTGTCCAATTAGGGTTTCTAACCAATCTTGTGCATCCAATTGGTGTTTTTGTGTCATTGGATGAACAATTAGGTCATTTTCGTCCTCCCTAGGCTAATTCTTGTCCAATTAGGGTTTCTAACCAATCTTGTGAATGAAATAGGTGTTTTTGTGTCATTGGATGAACAATTATGACATTTTCGTCCTCCCTAGGCTAATTCTTGTCAAATTATAGTTTTTAACCAATCTTGTGCATCCAATAGGTGTTTTGTGTCATTGGATGAACATTTAGGTCATTTTCGTTCTCCCTACACTTAATCTTGTCCAATTAGGGTTTCTAACCAATCTTGTGCATCCAATAGGTGTTTTGTGTCATTGGATGACCAATTAGGTCATTCTCGTCCTCCCTAGGCTAATTCTTTTCCAATTAGGGTTTTTAACCAATCTTTTGCATCCATAGGTGTTTTGTGTCATTTGATGAACAATTAGGTAATTTTCGTCCTCCCTAGGCTTATGCTTGTCTAATTAGGGTTTCTAACCAATCTTGTGCATCCAATAGGTGTTTTTGTGTCATTGGATGAACAATTAGGTCATTTTCGTCCTCCCTAGGCTAATTCTTGTCCAATTAGGGTTTTTAACCAATCTTGTGCATCCAATAGGTGTTTTGTGTCATTGGATGAACATTAAGGTCATTTTCGTCCTCCCTGCACTTAATCTTGTCCAATTACGGTTTTTAACCAATCTTGTGCATCCAATAGGTGTTTTGTGTCATTGGATGAACAATTAGGTCATTTTCGTCCTCCGTAGGCTTATTCTTGTCCAATTAGGGTTTCTAACCAATCTTGTGCATCCAATAGGTGTTTTTGTGTCATTGGATGAACAATTAGGTCATTTTCGTCCTCCCTAGGCTAATTCTTGTCCAATTAGGGTTTCTAACCAATCTTGTGAATGAAATAGGTGTTTTTGTGTCATTGGATGATCAATTATGTCATTTTCGTCCTCCCTAGGCTAATTCTTGTCAAATTATGGTTTTTAACCAATCTTGTGCATCCAATAGGTGTTTTGTGTCATTGGACGAACATTTAGGTCATTTTTGTTCTCCCTACTCTTAATCTTGTCCAATTAGGGTTTCTAACTAATCTTCTGCATCCAATAGTTGTTTTAGTGTCATTGGATGAACATATATCTCATTTTCGTCCTCCCTAAACTTAATCTTGTCCAATTAGGGTTTCTAACCAATCTTGTGAATGAAATAGGTGTTTTTGTGTCATTGGATGAACAATTATGTCATTTTCGTCCTCCCTAGGCTAATTCTTGTCAAATTATGGTTTTTAACCAATCTTGTGCATCCAATAGGTGTTTTGTGTCATTGGATGAACATTTAGGTCATTTTTGTTCTCCCTACTCTTAATCTTGTCCAATTAGGGTTTCTAACCAATCTTGTGCATCCAATAGTTGTTTTAGTGTCATTGGATGAACATATATGTCATTTTCGTCCTCCCTAAACTTAATCTTGTCCAATTAGGGTTTCTAACCAATTTTGTGCATCCAATAGGTGTTTTTGTGTCATTGGATGAACAATTAGGTCATTTTCATCCTCCCTAGGCTAATTCATGTCCAATTAGGGTTTTTAACCAATCTTGTGCATCCAATAGGTGTTTTATGCCATTGGATGAACATTTAGGTCTTTTTCGTCCTCCCTAGGCTAATTCTTGTCAAATTACGGTTTTTGAGCAATCTTGTTCATCCAATAGGTGTTTTGTGTCATTGGATGAACAATTAGGTCATTTTCGTCCTCCCTAGGCTTATTCTTGTCCAATTAGGGTTTCTAACCAATCTTGTGCATCCAATTGGTGTTTTTGTGTCATTGGATGAACAATTAGGTCATTTTCGTCCTCCCTAGGCTAATTCTTGTCCAATTAGGGTTTCTAACCAATCTTGTGAATGAAATAGGTGTTTTTGTGTCATTCGATGAACAATTATGTCATTTTCGTCCTCCCTTGGCTAATTCTTGTCAAATTATGGTTTTTAACCAATCTTGTGCATCCAATTGGTGTTTTTGTGTGATTGGATGAACAATTAGGTCATTTTCGTCCTCCCTAGGCTTATTCTTGTCCAATTAGGGTTTCTAACCAATCTTGTGCATCCAATTGGTGTTTTTGTGTCATTGGATGAACAATTAGGTCATTTTCGTCCTCCCTAGGCTAATTCTTGTCCAATTAGGGTTTCTAACCAATCTTGTGAATGAAATAGGTGTTTTTGTGTCATTCGATGAACAATTATGTCATTTTCGTCCTCCCATGGCTAATTCTTGTCAAATTATGGTTTTTAACCAATCTTGTGCATCCAATTGGTGTTTTTGTGTGATTGGATGAACAATTAGGTCATTTTCGTCCTCCCTAGGCTTATTCTTGTCCAATTAGGGTTTCTAACCAATCTTGTGCATCCAATTGGTGTTTTTGTGTCATTGGATGAACAATTAGGTCATTTTCGTCCTCCCTAGGCTAATTCTTGTCCAATTAGGGTTTCTAACCAATCTTGTGAATGAAATAGGTGTTTTTGTGTCATTGGATGAACAATTATGTCATTTTCGTCCTCCCTAGGCTAATTCTTGTCCAATTAGGGTTTCTAACCAATCTTGTGAATAAAATAGGTGTTTTTGTGTCATTGGATGATCAATTATGTCATTTTCGTCCTCCCTAGGCTAATTCTTGTCAAATTATGCTTTTTAACCAATCTTGTGCATCCAATAGGTGTTTTGTGTCATTGGACGAACATTTAGGTCATTTTTGTTCTCCCTACTCTTAATCTTGTCCAATTAGGGTTTCTAACTAATCTTGTGCATCCAATAGTTGTTTTAGTGTCATTGGATGAACATATATGTCATTTTCGTCCTCCCTACACTTAATCTTGTCCAATTAGGGTTTCTAACAAATCTTGTGCATCCAATAGGTGTTTTTGTGTCATTGGATGAACAATTAGGTCATTTTCGTCCTCCCTAGGCTAATTCTTGTCCAATTAGGGATTCTAACCAATCTTGTGCATCCAATAGGTGTTTTGTGTCATTGGATGAACAATTAGGTCATTTTCGTCCTCCCTAGGCTTATTCTTGTCCAATTAGGGTTTCTAACCAATCTTGTGCATCCAATTGATGTTTTTGTGTCATTGGATGAACAATTAGATCATTTTCGTCCTCCCTAGGCTAATTCTTGTCCAATTAGGGTTTCTAACCAATCTTGTGAATGAAATAGGTGTTTTTGTGTCATTGGATGAACAATTATGTCATTTTCGTCCTCCCTAGGCTAATTCTTGTCAAATTATGGTTTTTAACCAATCTTGTGCATCCAATAGGTGTTTTGTGTCATTGGACGAACATTTAGGTCATTTTTGTTCTCCCTACTCTTAATCTTGTCCAATTAGGGTTTCTAACTAATCTTGTGCATCCAATAGTTGTTTTAGTGTCATTGGATGAACATATATGTCATTTTCGTCCTCCCTAAACTTAATCTTGTCCAATTAGGGTTTCTAACCAATCTTGTGCATCCAATAGGTGTTTTTGTGTCATTGGATGAACAATTAGGTTATTTTCGTCCTCCCTAGGCTAATTCATGTCCAATTAGGGTTTTTAACCAATCTTGTGCATCCAATAGGTGTTTTGTGTCATTGGATGAACAATTAGGTCATTTTCGTCCTCCCTAGGCTAATTCATTTCCAATTAGGGTTTCTAACCAATCTTGTGCATCCAATAGGTGTTTTTGTGTCATTGGATGAACAATTAGGTCATTTTCATCCTCCCTAGGCTAATTCATGTCCAATTAGGGTTTTTAACCAATCTTGTGCATCCAATAGGTGTTTTGTGTCATTGGATGAACAATTAGGTCATTTTCGTCCTCCCTAGGCTTATGCTTGTCCAATTAGGGTTTCTAACCAATCTTGTGCATCCAGTAGGTGTTTTTGTGTCATTAGATGAACATTTAGGTCATTTTCGTCCTCCCTAGGCTTATGCTTGTCCAATTAGGGTTTCTAACCAATCTTGTGCATCCAATATGTGTTTTTTTGTCATTAGATGAACATTTAGGTCATTTTCGTCCTCCCTTAACTTAATCTTATCCAATTAGGGTTTCTAACCAATCTTCTGCATCCAATAGGTGTTTTTGTGTCATTGGATATGTGTTTTTGTGTCATTGGATGAACAATTATGTCATTTTCGTCCTCCCTAGGCTAATTCTTGTCAAATTACGGTTTTTAACCAATCTTGTGCATCCAATAGGTGTTTTTGTGTCATTAGATGATCATTTAAGTCATTTTCGTTCTCCCTAAACTTAATCTTATCCAATTAGGGTTTCTGACCAATCTTGTGCATCCAATAGGTGTTTTTGTGTCATTGGACGAACAATTAGATCATTTTCGTCCTCCCTAGGCTAATTCTTGTCCAATTAGGTTTTTAACGTATCTTGTGCATCAAATAGGTGTTTTTGTGTCATTGGATGAACATTTAGGTCATTTTCGTCCTCCCTTAACTTAATCTTGTCCTATTAGGGTTTCTAACCAATCTTGTGCATCCAATAGGTGTTTTTGTGTCATTGGATGAACAATTAGGTTATTTTCGTCCTCCCTCAGCTAATTCTTGTCCAATTAGGGGTTTTGACTAATCTTGTGCATCCAATAGGTGTTTTGTGTCATTGGATGAACACTTAGGTCATTTACGTCCTCCCTAGGCTAATTCATTTCCAATTAGGGTTTCTAACCAATCTTGTGCATCCAATAGGTGTTTTTGTGTCATTGGATGAACAATTAGGTCATTTTCATCCTCCCTAGGCTAATTCTTGTCAAATTACGGTTTTTAAGCAATCTTGTGCATCCAATAGGTGTTTTGTGTCATTGGATGAACAATTAGGTCATTTTCGTCCTCCCTAGGCTTATTCTTGTCCAATTAGGGTTTCTAACCAATCTTGTGCATCCAATTGGTGTTTTTGTGTCATTGGATGAACAATTAGGTCATTTTCGTCCTCCCTAGGCTTATTCTTGTCCAATTAGGGTTTCTAACCAATCTTGTGCATCCAATTGGTGTGTTTGTGTCATTGGATGAACAATTAGGTCATTTTCGTCCTCCCTAGGCTAATTCTTGTCCAATTATGGTTTTTAACCAATCTTGTGCATCCAATAGGTGTTTTGTGTCATTGGATGAACATTTAGGTCATTTTCGTCCTCCCTAAACTTAATCTTGTCCAATTAGGGTTTCTAACCAATCTTGTGCATCCAATATGTGTTTTTGTGTCATTGGATGAACAATTAGGTCATTTTCGTCCACCCTAGGCTAATTCTTGTCCAATTAGGGTTTCTAACCAATCTTGTGCATCCAATTGGTCTTTTGTGTCATTGGATGAACATTTAGGTCATTTTCGTCCTCCCTAAACTTAATCTTGTCCAATTAGGGTTTCTAACCAATCTTGTGCATCCAATAGGTGTTTTGTGTCATTGGACGAACAAGTAGGTCATTTTCGTCCTCGCTAGGCTTATTCTTGTCCAATTAGGGTTTTTAACCAATCTTGTGCATCCAATAGGTGTTTTGTGTCATTGGATGAACATTTAGGTCATTTTCGTGCTCCCTAAACTTAATCTTGTCCAGTTAGGGTTTCTAACCAATCTTGTGCATCCAATAGGTGTTTTTGTGTCATTGGATGAACATTTAGGTCATTTTCGTCCACCCTAGGCTAATTCTTGTCCAATTAGGGTTTCTAACCAATCTTGTGCATCCAATTGGTCTTTTGTGTCATTGGATGAACATTTAGGTCATTTTCGTCCTCCCTAAACTTAATCTTGTCCAATTAGGGTTTCTAACCAATCTTGTGCATCCAATAGGTGTTTTTGTGTCATTGGATGAACATTTAGGTCATTTTCGTCCTCCCTAGGATTATGCTTGTCCAATTAGGGTTTCTAACCAATCTTGTGCATCCAATAGGTGTTTTTGTGTCATTGGATGAACATTTAGGTCATTTTCGTCCTCCCTAGGCTTATTCTTGTCCAATTAGGGTTTCTAACCAATCTTGTGCATCCAATTGGTGTTTTTGTGTCATTGGATGAACAATTAGGTCATTTTCGTCCTCCCTAGGCTAATTCTTGTCCAATTAGGGTTTTTAACCAATCTTGTGCATCCAATAGGTGTTTTGTGTCATTGGATGAACATTTAAGTCATTTTCGTCCTCCCTACACTTAATCTTGTCCAATTTTGGTTTTTAACCAATCTTGTGCATGCAACAGGTGTTTTTGTGTCATTGGATGAATGTTTAGGTCATTTTCGTCCTCCCTACACTTAATCTTGTCCAATTAGGGTTTTTAACCAATCTTGTGCATTCAATAGGTGTTTTTGTGTCATTGGATGAACAATTTGGTCATTTTCGTCCTCCCTAGGCTAATTCTTGTCCAATTAGGGTTTTTAACCAATGTTGTGCATCAAATAGGTGTTTTTGTGTCATTAGATGAATATTTAGATCATTTTCGTCCTCCATACACTGAATCTTGTCCAATTAGGGTTTTTAACCAATCTTGTGCATCCAATAGGTGTTTTTGTGTCATCGGATAAACATTTAGGTCATTTTCATCCTCCCTAGGCTTATGCTTGTCCAATTAGGGTTTCTAACCAATCTTGTGCATCCAATAGGTGTTTTTGTGTCATTGGATGAACAATTAGGTCATTTTCGTCCTCCCTAGGCTAATTCTTGTCCAATTAGGGTTTTTAACCAATCTTGTGCATCCAATAGGTGTTTTGTGTCATTGGATGAACATTTAAGTCATTTTCGTCCTCCCTACACTTAATCATGTCCAATTTTGGTTTTTAACCAATCTTGTGCATGCAACAGGTGTTTTTGTGTCATTGGATGAATGTTTAGGTCATTTTCGTCCTCCCTACACTTAATCTTGTCCAATTAGGGTTTTTAACCAATCTTGTGCATCCAATAGGTGCTTTTGTGTCATCGGATAAACATTTAGGTCATTTTCATCCTCCCTAGGCTTATGCTTGTCCAATTAGGGTTTCTAACCAATCTTGTGCATCCAATAGGTGTTTTTGTGTCATTGGATGAACAATTAGGTCATTTTCGTCCTCCCTAGGCTAATTCTTGTCCAATTAGGGTTTTTAACCAATCTTGTGCATCCCATAGGTGTTTTGCGTCATTAGATGAACATTTAGGTCATTTTCGTCCTCCCTAAACTTAATCTTGTCCAATTAGGGTTTCTAACCAATCTTGTGCATCCAATAGGTGTTTTTGTGTCATTGGATGAACAATTAGGTCATTTTCGTCCTCCCTAGGCTAATTCTTGTCCAATTAGGGTTTTTAACCAATCTTGTGCATCCAATAGGTGTTTTGTGTCATTGGATGAACATTTAGGTCATTTTCGTCCTCCCTACACTTAATCTTGTCCAATTACGGTTTTTAACCAATCTTGTGCATCCCATAGGTGTTTTGTGTCATTGGATGAACAATTAGGTCATTTTCGTCCTCCGTAGGCTTATTCTTGTCCAATTAGGGTTTCTAACCAATCTTGTGCATCCAATTGGTGTTTTTGTGTCATTGGATGAACAATTAGGTCATTTTCGTCCTCCCTAGGCTAATTCTTGTCCAATTAGGGTTTCTAACCAATCTTGTGAATGAAATAGGTGTTTTTGTGTCATTGGATGAACAATTATGTCATTTTCGTCCTCCCTAGGCTAATTCTTGTCCAATTAGGGTTTCTAACCAATCTTGTGCATCCAATTGGTGTTTTTGTGTCATTGGATGAACAATTAGGTCATTTTCGTCCTCCCTAGGCTAATTCTTGTCCAATTAGGGTTTCTAACCAATCTTGTGAATGAAATAGGTGTTTTTGTGTCATTGGATGAACAATTATGTCATTTTCGTCCTCCCTAGGCTAATTCTTGTCCAATTAGGGTTTCTAACCAATCTTGTGCATCCAATTGGTGTTTTTGTGTCATTGGATGAACAATTAGGTCATTTTCGTCCTCCCTAGGCTAATTCTTGTCCAATTAGGGTTTCTAACCAATCTTGTGAATGAAATAGGTGTTTTTGTGTCATTGGATGAACAATTATGACATTTTCGTCCTCCCTAGGCTAATTCTTGTCAAATTATAGTTTTTAACCAATCTTGTGCATCCAATAGGTGTTTTGTGTCATTGGATGAACAATTAGGTCATTTTCGTCCTCCCTAGGCTAATTCTTGTCCAATTAGGGTTTCTAACCAATCTTGTGCATCCATTGGATGAACATTTAGGTCATTTTCGTCCTCCCTACACATAATCTTGTCCAATTAGGGTTTTTAACCAATGTTGTGCATCCAATAGGTGTTTTGTGTCATTGGATGAACAATTAGGTCATTTTCGTCCTCCCTAGGCTAATTCTTGTCCAATTAGGATTTTTAACCAATCTTGTACATCCAATAGGTGTTTTGTGTCATTTGATGAACATTTAGTTCATTTTCGTCCTCCCTAGGCTTATGCTTGTCCAATTAGGGTTTCTAACCAATCTTGTGCATCCAGTAGGTGTTTTTGTGTCATTAGATGAACATTTAGGTCATTTTCGTCCTCCCTAGGCTTATGCTTGTCCAATTAGGGTTTCTAACCAATCTTGTGCATCCAATAGGTGTTTTGTGTCATTAGATGAACATTTAGGTCATTTCGTCCTCCCTTAACTTAATCTTGTCTAATTAGGGTTTCTAACCAATCTTCTGCATCCAATAGGTGTTTTTGTGTCATTGGATATGTGTTTTTGTGTCATTGGATGAACAATTAGGTCATTTTCGTCCTCCCTAGGATAATTCTTGTCAAATTACGGTTTTTAACCAATCTTGTGCATCCAATAGGTGTTTTTGTGTCATTGGATGATCATTTAGGTGATTTTCGTTCTCCCTAAACTTAATCTTGTCCAATTAGGGTTTCTGACCAATCTTGTGCATCCAATAGGTGTTTTTGTGTCATTGGACGAACAATTAGATCATTTTCGTCCTCCCTAGGCTAATTCTTGTCCAATTAGGTTTTTAACGAATCTTGTGCATCCAATAGGTGTTTTTGTGTCATTGGATGAACATTTAGGTCATTTTCGTCCTCCCTTAACTTAATCTTGTCCTATTAGGGTTTCTAACCAATCTTGTGCATCCAATAGGTGTTTTTTTGTCATTGGATGAACAATTAGGTCATTTTCATCCTCCCTAAGCTAATTCATGTCCAATTAGGGTTTTTAACTAATCTTGTGCATGCAATAGGTGTTTTGTGTAATTGGATGAACAATTAGGTCATTTTCGTCCTCCCTAGGCTAATTCTTTTCCAATTAGGGTTTCTAACCAATCTTGTGCATCCAATAGGTGTTTTGTGTCATTGGATAAACATTTAGGTCATTTTCGTCCTCCCTACACTTAATCTTGTCCAATTAGGGTTTTTAACCATTGTTGTGTATCCAATAGGTGTTTTGTGTCATTGGATGAACAATTAGGTCATTTTCGTCCTCCCTAGGCTAATTCTTGTCTAATTAGGGTTTTTAACCAATCTTGTGCATCCAATAGGTGTTTTGTATCATTTGATGAATATTTAGTTCATTTTCGTCCTCCCTAGGCTTATGCTTGTCCAATTAGGGTTTCTCACCAATCTTGTGCATTCAATAGGTGTGTTTGTGTCATTAGACGAACATTAAGGTCATTTCCGTCCTCCCTTAACTTAATCTTGTCCAATTAAGGTTTCTAACCAATCTTGTGCATCCAATAGGTGTTTTTGTGTCATTGGATGAACAATTAGGTTATTTTTGTCCTCCCTAGGCTTATTCTTGTCCAATTAGGGTTTCTAACCAATCTTGTGCTTCAAATAGGTGTTTTTGTGTCATTGGATGAACAATTAGGTTATTTTCGTCCTCCCTCAGCTAATTCTTGTCCAATTAGGGCTTTTGACCAATCTTGTGCATCCAATAGGTGTTTTGTGTCATTGGATGAACACTTAGGTCATTTTCGTCCTCCCTAGGCTAATTCTTGTCCAATTAGGGTTTCTAACCAATCTTGTGCATCCAATAGGTGTTTTGTGTCATTGGATGAACAATTAGGTCATTTTCGTCCTCCCTAGGCTAATTCATGTCCAATTAGGGTTTTTAACCAATCTTGTGCATCCAATAGGTGTTTTGTGTCATTGGATGAACAATTAGGTTATTTTTGTCCTCCCTAGGCTTATTCTTGTCCAATTAGGGTTTCTAACCAATCTTGTGCTTCAAATAGGTGTTTTTGTGTCATTGGATGAACAATTAGGTCATTTTCGCCCTCCCTAGGCTAATTCTTGTCAAATTACGGTTTTTAACCAATCTTGTGCATCCAATAGGTGTTTTTGTGTCATTGGATGATCATTTAGGTCATTTTCGTTCTCCTTAAACTTAATCTTGTCCAATTAGGGTTTCTGACCAATCTTGTGCATCCAATAGGTATTTTTGTGTCATTGGACAAACAATTAGATCATTTTCGTCCTCCCCAGGCTAATTCTTGTCCAATTAGGTTTTTAACAAATCTTGTGCATCCAATAGGTGTTTTTGTGTCATTGGATGAACATTTAGGTCATTTTCGTCCTCCCTTAACTTAATCTTGTCCAATTAGGGTTTCTAACCAATCTTGTGCATCCAATAGGTGTTTTTGTGTCATTGGATGCACAATTAGGTGATTTTCGTCCTCCCTCAGCTAATTCTTGTCCAATTAGGGCTTTTGACCAATCTTGTGCATCCAATAGGTGTTTTGTGTCATTGGATGAACACTTAGGTCATTTTCGTCCTCCCTAGGCTTATTCTTTTCCAATTAGGGTTTCTAACCAATCTTGTGCATCAAATAGGTGTTTTTGTGTCATTGGATGAACAATTAGGTCATTTTTGTCCTCCCTAGGCTAATTCTTGTCAAATTATGGTTTTAACCAATCTTGTGCACCCAATAGGTGTTTTGTGTCATTGGATGAACATTTAGGTCATTTTTGTTCTCCCTACTCTTAATCTTGTCCAATTAGGGTTTCTAACCAATCTTATGCATCCAATAGTTGTTTTTGTGTCATTGGATGAACATATATGTCATTTTCGTCCTCCCTAAACTTAATCTTGTCCAATTAGGGTTTCTAACCAATCTGGTGCATCCAATAGGTGTTTTTGTGTCATTGGATGAACAATTAGGTCATTTTCGTCCTCCCTCGGCTAATTCTTGTCCAATTAGGGTTTCTAACCAATCTTGTGCATCCAATAGGTGTTTTGTGTCATTGGATGAACAATTAGGTCATTTTCGTCCTCCCTAGGCTAATTCATGTCCAATTAGGGTTTTTAACCAATCTTGTGCATGCAATAGGTGTTTTGTGTCATTGGATGAACAATTAGGTCATTTTCGTCCTCCCTAGGCTAATTCTTGTCCAATTAGGGTTTCTAACCAATCTTGTGCATCCAATAGGTGTTTTGTGTCATTGGATGAACATTTAGGTCATTGGATGAACATTTAGGTCATTTTCGTCCTCCCTACACTTAATCTTGTCCAATTAGGGTTTTTAACCAATGTTGTGTATCCAATAGGTGTTTTGTCTCATTGGATGAACAATTAGGTCATTTTCGTCCTCCCTAGGCTAATTCTTGTCCAATTAGTGTTTTTAACCAATCTTGTGCATCCAATAGGTGTTTTGTGTCATTTGATGAACATTTAGTTCATTTTCGTCCTCCCTAGGCTTATGCTTGTCCAATTAGGGTTTCTAACCAATCTTGTGCATTCAATAGGTGTTTTTGTGTCATTAGACGAACATTTAGGTCATTTCCGTCCTCCCTTAACTTAATCTTGTCCAATTAGGGTTTCTAACCAATCTTGTGCATCCAATAGGTGTTTTTGTGTCATTGGATGAACAATTAGGTTATTTTTGTCCTCCCTAGGCTTATTCTTGTCCAATTAGGGCTTTTGACCAATCTTGTGCATCCAATAGGTGTTTTGTGTCATTGGATGAACACTTAGGTCATTTTCGTCCTCCCTAGGCTTATTCTTTTCCAATTAGGGTTTCTAACCAATCTTGTGCATCAAATAGGTGTTTTTGTGTCATTGGATGAACAATTAGGTCATTTTCGTCCTCCCTAGGCTAATTCTTGTCAAATTACGGTTTTTAACCAATCTTGTGCATCCAATAGGTGTTTTGTGTCATTGGATGAACATTTAGGTCATTTTCGTTCTCCCTACACTTAATCTTGTCCAATTAGGGTTTCTAACCAATCTTGTGCATCCAATAGGTGTTTTGTGTCATTGGATGACCAATTAGTTCATTTTCGTCCTCCCTAGGCTAATTCTTTTCCAATTAGGGTTTTTAACCAATCTTTTGCATCCATAGGTGTTTCGTGTCATTTGATGAACAATTAGGTCATTTTCGTCCTCCCTAGGCTTATGGTTGTCTAATTAGGGTTTCTAACCAATCTTGTGCATCCAATAGGTGTTTTTGTGTCATTGGATGAACAATTAGGTCATTTTCGTCCTCCCTAGGCTAATTCTTGTCCAATTAGGGCTTTTGACCAATCTTGTGCATCCAATAGGTGTTTTGTGTCATTGGATGAACATTTAGGTCATTTTCGTCCTCCCTACACTTAATCTTGTCCAATTAGGGTTTTTAACCAATCTTGTGCATCCAATAGGTGTTTTGTGTCATTGGATGAACAATTAGGTCATTTTCGTCCTCCCTAGGCTTATTCTTCTCCAATTAGAGTTTCTAACCAATCTTGTGCATCCAATTGGTGTTTTTGTGTCATTGGATGAACAATTAGATCATTTTCGTCCTCCCTAGGCTAATTCTTGTCCAATTAGGGTTTCTAACCAATCTTGTGAATGAAATAGGTGTTTTTGTGTCATTGGATGAACAATTATGTCATTTTCGTCCTCCCTAGGCTAATTCTTGTCAAATTATGGTTTTTAACCAATCTTGTGCATCCAATAGGTGTTTTGTGTCATTGGATGAACAATTAGGTCATTTTTGTTCTCCCTACTCTTAATCTTGTCCAATTAGGGTTTCTAACCAATCTTGTGCATCCAATAGTTGTTTTTGTGTCATTGGATGAACATATATGTCATTTTCGTCCTCCCTAAACTTAATCTTGTCCAATTAGGGTTTCTAACCAATCTTGTGCATCCAATAGGTGTTTTGTGTCATTGGATGAACAATTAGGTCATTTTCGTCCTCCCTATGCTAATTCTTTTCCAATTAGGGTTTTTAACCAATCTTGTGCATCCAATAGGTGTTTTGTGTCATTGGATGAACATTTAGGTCATTTTCGTTCTCCCTACACTTAATCTTGTCCAATTAGGGTTTCTAACCAATCTTGTGCATCCAATAGGTGTTTTGTGTCATTGGATGAACAATTAGGTCATTTTCGTCCTCCCTATGCTAATTCTTTTCCAATTAGGGTTTTTAACCAATCTTGTGCATCCAATAGGTGTTTTGTGTCATTGGATGAACATTTAGGTCATTTTCGTCCTCCCTACACTTAATCTTGTTCAATTAGGGTTTCTAACCAATCTTGTGCATCCAATTGGTGTTTTTGTGACATTGGATGAACAATTAGGTCATTTTCGTCCTCCCTATGATAATTCTTGTCCAATTAGGGTTTTTAACCAATCTTGTGCATCCAATAGGTGTTTTGTGTCATTGGATGAACATTTAGGTCATTTTCGTCCTCCCTACACTTAATCTTGTCCAATTACGGTTTTTAACCAATCTTGTGCATCCAATAGGTGTTTTGTGTCATTGGATGAACAATTAGGTCATTTTCGTCCTCCGTAGGCTTATTCTTGTCCAATTAGGGTTTCTAACCAATCTTGTGCATCCAATTGGTGTTTTTGTGTCATTGGATGAACAATTAGGTCATTTTCGTCCTCCCTAGGCTAATTCTTGTTCAATTAGGGTTTCTAACCAATCTTGTGAATGAAATAGGTGTTTTTGTGTCATTGGATGAACAATTATGTCATTTTCGTCCTCCCTAGGCTAATTCTTGTCCAATTAGGGTTTCTAACCAATCTTGTGCATCCAATTGGTGTTTTTGTGTCATTGGATGAACAATTAGGTCATTTTCGTCCTCCCTAGGCTAATTCTTGTCCAATTAGGGTTTCTAACCAATCTTGTGAATGAAATAGGTGTTTTTGTGTCATTGGATGAACAATTATGTCATTTTCGTCCTCCCTAGGCTAATTCTTGTCAAATTATGGTTTTTAACCAATCTTGTGCATCCAATAGGTGTTTTGTGTCATTGGATGAACATTTAGGTCATTTTTGTTCTCCCTACTCTTAATCTTGTCCAATTAGGGTTTCTAACCAATCTTGTGCATCCAATAGTTGTTTTTGTGTCATTGGATGAACATATATGTCATTTTCGTCCTCCCTAAACTTAATCTTGTCCAATTAGGGTTTCTAACCAATCTTGTGCGTCCAATAGTTGTTTTGTGTCATTGGATGAACATTTAGGTCATTTTCGTCCTCCCTACACTTAATCTTGTCCAATTAGGGTTTTTAACCAATCTTGTGCATCCAATAGGTGTTTTGTGTCATTGGATGAACAATTAGGTCATTTTCGTCCTCCCTAGGCTAATTCTTGTCCAATTAGGGTTTCTAACCAATCTTGTGCATCCAATAGGTGTTTTGTGTCATTGGATGAACAATTAGGTCATTTTCGTCCTCCCTAGGCTAATTCATTTCCAATTAGGGTTTCTAACCAATCTTGTGCATCCTATAGGTGTTTTTGTGTCATTGGATGAACAATTAGGTCATTTTCATCCTCCCTAGGTTATTTCATGTCCAATTAGGGTTTCTAACAAATCTTGTGCATCCAATAGGTGTTTTGTGTCATTGGATGAACAATTAGGTCATTTTCGTCCTCCCTAGGCTAATTCTTGTCCAATTAGGGTTTCTAACCAATTTTGTGCATCCAATAGGTATTTGTGTCATTGGATGAACATTTAGGTCATTTTCGTCCTCCCTACACTTAATCTTGTCCAATTAGGGTTTCTAACAAATCTTGTGCATCTAATAGTTGTTTTTGTGTCATTGGATGAACATTTATGTCATTTTCGTCCTCCCTAAACTTAATCTTGTCCAATTAGGGTTTCTAACCAATCTTGTGCATCCAATTGGTGTTTTTGTGTCATTGGATGAACAATTAGGTCATTTTCGTCCTCCCTAGGCTAATTCTTGTCCAATTAGGGTTTCTAACCAATCTTGTGAATGAAATAGGTGTTTTTGTGTCATTGGATGAACAATTATGTCATTTTCGTCCTCCCTAGGCTTATTCTTGTCCAATTAGGGTTTCTAACCAATCTTGTGCATCCAATTGGTTTTTTTGTGTCATTGGATGAACAATTAGGTCATTTTCGTCCTCCCTAGGCTAATTCTTGTCCAATTAGGGTTTCTAACCAATCTTGTGAATGAAATAGGTGTTTTTGTGTCATTGGATGAACAATTATGTCATTTTCGTCCTCCCTAGGCTAATTCTTGTCAAATTATGGTTTTTAACCAATCTTGTGCATCCAATAGGTGTTTTGTGTCATTGGATGAACAATTAGGTCATTTTCGTCCTCCCTACGCTTATTCTTGTCCAATTAGGGTTTCTAACCAATCTTGTGCATCCAATTGGTGTTTTTGTGTCATTGGATGAACAATTAGGTCATTTTCGTCCTCCCTAGGCTAATTCTTGTCCAATTAGGGTTTCTAACCAATCTTGTGAATGAAATAGGTGTTTTTGTGTCATTGGATGATCAATTATGTCATTTTCGTCCTCCCTAGGCTAATTCTTGTCAAATTATGGTTTTTAACCAATCTTGTGCATCCAATAGGTGTTTTGTGTCATTGGATGAACATTTAGGTCATTTTCGTTCTCCCTACACTTAATCTTGTCCAATTAGGGTTTCTAACCAATCTTGTGCATCCAATAGGTGTTTTGTGTCATTGGATGAACAATTAGGTCATTTTCGTCCTCCCTAGGCTAATTCTTGTCCAATTAGGGTTTTTAACCAATCTTGTGCATCCAATAGGTGTATTTGTGTCATTGGATGAACATTTAGGTCATTTTCATCCTCCCTAGGCTAATTCTTGTCCAACTAGGGTTTTTAACCAATCTTGTGCATCCAATAGGTGTTTTTGTGTCATTGGATGAACAATTAGATCATTTTCGTCCTCCGTAGGCTAATTCTTGTCCAATTAGGGTTTTTAACCAATCTTGTGCATCCAATAGGTGTTTTGTGTGATTGGATGAACATTTAGGTCATTTTCGTCCTCCCTACACTTAATCTTGTCCAATTAGGGTTTTTAACTAACCTTGTGCATCCAATAGGTGTTTTGTGTCATTGGATGAACATTTAGGTCATTTTCGTCCTCCCTACACTTAATCTTGTCCAATTAGGGTTTCTAACCAATCTTGTGCATCCAATAGGTGTTTTGTGTCATTGGATGAACATTTAGGTCATTTTCGTCCTCCCTACACTTAATCTTGACCAATTAGGGTTTTTAACCAATCTTGTGCATCCAGTAGGTGTTTTGTGTCATTGGATGAACATTTAGGTCATTTTCGTCCTCCCTAAACTTAATCTTGTCCAATTAGGGTTTCTAACCCATCTTGTGCATCCAGTAGTTGTGTTTGTGTCATTGGATGAACAATTAGGTCATTTTCGATCACCCTAGACTTATTCTGGTCCAATTAGGGTTTCTAACCAATCTTGTGCATCCAATAGGTGTGTTTGTGTCATTGGATGAACAATTAGGTCATTTTCGCCCTCCCAAGGCTAATTCTTGTCCAATTAGGGTTTTTAACCAATCTTGTGCATCCATTAGGTGTTTTTGTGTCCTTGGATGAACATTTAGGTCATTTTCGTCCTCCCTAGGTTAATTCTTGTCTAATTAGGGTGTTTAACCAATCTTGTGCATCCATTAGGTGTTTTTGTGTCATTGGATGAACATTTAGGTCAGTTTCGTCCTCCCTAGGCTAATTCTTGTCCAATTAGGGTTTTTAACCAATAATTTTCATCCATTAGGTGTTTTTGTGTCATTGGATGAACATTTAGGTCATTTTCGTTCTCCCTAGGCTAATTCTTGTCCAATTAGGGTTTTTAACCAATCTTGTGCATCCAATAGGTGTTTTGTGTCATTGGATGAACATTTAGGTCATTTTCGTCCTCCCTACACTTAATCTTGTCCAATTACGGTTTTTAACCAATCTTGTGCATCCAATAGGTGTTTTGTGTCATTGGATGAACAATTAGGTCATTTTGGTCCTCCCTAAACTTAATCTTGTCCAATTAGGGTTTCTAACTAATCTTGTGCATCCAATAGGTGTTTTGTGTCATTGGATGAACATTTAGGTCATTTTCGTCCTCCCTACACTTAATCTTTTCCAATTAGGGTTTTTAACCAATGTTGTGCATCCATAAGGTGTTTTTGTGTCATTGGAGGAACATTTAGGTCATTTTCGTCCTCTTTAGGCTTATGCTTGTCCAATTAGGGTTTCTAACCAATCTTGTACATCCAATAGTTTTGTTTGTGTCATTGGATGAACATTTATGTCATTTTCGTCCTCCCTAGGCTAATTCTTGTCCAATTAGGGTATTTAACCAATCTTGTGCATCCAATAGGTGTTTTGTGTCATTGGATGAACATTTAGGTCATTTTCGTCCTCCCTACACTTAATCTTGTCCAATTAGGGTTTCTAACCAATCTTGTGCATCCAATAGGTGTTTTGTGTCATTGGATGACCAATTAGGTCATTTTCGTCCTCCCTAGGCTAATTCTTTTCCAATTAGGGTTTTTAACCAATCTTTTGCATCCATAGGTGTTTTGTGTCATTTGATGAACAATTAGGTAATTTTCGTCCTCCCTAGGCTTATGCTTGTCTAATTAGGGTTTCTAACCAATCTTGTGCATCAAATAGGTGTTTTTGTGTCATTGGATGAACAATTAGGTCATTTTCGTCCTCCCTAGGCTAATTTTTGTCAAATTACGGTTTTTAACCAATCTTGTGCATCCAATAGGTGTTTTGTGTCATTGGATGAACATTTAGGTCATTTTCGTTCTCCCTACACTTAATCTTGTCCAATTAGGGTTTCTAACCAATCTTGTGCATCCAATAGGTGTTTTGTGTCATTGGATGACCAATTAGGTCATTTTCGTCCTCCCTATGCTAATTCTTTTCCAATTAGGGTTTTTAACCAATCTTGTGCATCCAATAGGTGTTTTGTGTCATTGGATGAACATTTAGGTCATTTTCGTTCTCCCTACACTTAATCTTGTCCAATTAGGGTTTCTAACCAACATTGTGCATCCAATAGGTGTTTTGTGTCATTGGATGAACATTTAGGTCATTTTCGTTCTCCCTACACTTAATCTTGTCCAATTAGGGTTTCTAACCAATCTTGTGCATCCAATAGGTGTTTTGTGTCATTGGATGAACATTTAGGTCATTTTCGTCCTCCCTAGGCTAATTCTTGTCCAATTAGGGTTTCTAACCAATCTTTTGCATCCAATAGGTGTTTTGTGTCATTGGATGAACAATTAGGTCATTTTCGTCCTCCCTAGGCTAATTCATGTCCAATTAGGTTTTCTAACCAATCTTGTGCATCCAATAGGTGTTTTTGTGTCATTGGATGAACAATTAGGTCATTTTCCTCCTCCCTAGGCTAATTCATATCCAATTAGGGTTTTTAACCAATCTTGTGCATCCAATAGGTGTTTTGTGTCATTGGATGAACATTTAGGTCATTTTCGTTCTCCCTACACTTAATCTTGTCCAATTAGGGTTTCTAACCAATCTTGTGCATCCAATAGGTGTTTTGTGTCATTGGATGACCAATTAGGTCATTTTCGTCCTCCCTAGGCTAATTCTTTTCCAATTAGGGTTTTTAACCAATCTTTTGCATCCATAGGTGTTTTGTGTCATTTGATGAACAATTAGGTCATTTTTGTCCTCCCTAGGCTTATGCTTGTCTAATTAGGGTTTCTAACCAATCTTGTGCATCCAATAGGTGTTTTTGTGTCATTGGATGAACAATTAGGTCATTTTCGTCCTCCCTAGGCTAATTCTTGTCCAATTAGGGTTTTTAACCAATCTTGTGCATCCAATAGGTGTTTTGTGTCATTGGATGAACATTTAGGTCATTTTCGTCCTCCCTACACTTAATCTTGTCCAATTACGGTTTTTAACCAATCTTGTGCATCCCATAGGTGTTTTGTGTCATTGGATGAACAATTAGGTCATTTTCGTCCTCCGTAGGCTTATTCTTGTCCAATTAGGGTTTCTAACCAATCTTGTGCATCCAATTGGTGTTTTTGTGTCATTGGATGAACAATTAGGTCATTTTCGTCCTCCCTAGGCTAATTCTTGTCCAATTAGGGTTTCTAACCAATCTTGTGAATGAAATAGGTGTTTTTGTGTCATTGGATGAACAATTATGTCATTTTCGTCCTCCCTAGGCTAATTCTTGTCCAATTAGGGTTTCTAACCAATCTTGTGCATCCAATTGGTGTTTTTGTGTCATTGGATGAACAATTAGGTCATTTTCGTCCTCCCTAGGCTAATTCTTGTCCAATTAGGGTTTCTAACCAATCTTGTGAATGAAATAGGTGTTTTTGTGTCATTGGATGAACAATTATGTCATTTTCGTCCTCCCTAGGCTAATTCTTGTCCAATTAGGGTTTCTAACCAATCTTGTGCATCCAATTGGTGTTTTTGTGTCATTGGATGAACAATTAGGTCATTTTCGTCCTCCCTAGGCTAATTCTTGTCCAATTAGGGTTTCTAACCAATCTTGTGAATGAAATAGGTGTTTTTGTGTCATTGGATGAACAATTATGTCATTTTCGTCCTCCCTAGGCTAATTCTTGTCAAATTATGGTTTTTAACCAATCTTGTGCATCCAATAGGTGTTTTGTGTCATTGGATGAACATTTAGGTCATTTTTGTTCTCCCTACTCTTAATCTTGTCCAATTAGGGTTTCTAACCAATCTTGTGCATCCAATAGTTGTTTTTGTGTCATTGGATGAACATATATGTCATTTTCGTCCTCCCTAAACTTAATCTTGTCCAATTAGGGTTTCTAACCAATCTTGTGCGTCCAATAGTTGTTTTGTGTCATTGGATGAACATTTAGGTCATTTTCGTCCTCCCTACACTTAATCTTGTCCAATTAGGGTTTTTAACCAATCTTGTGCATCCAATAGGTGTTTTGTGTCATTGGATGAACAATTAGGTCATTTTCGTCCTCCCTAGGCTTATTCTTGTCCAATTAGGGTTTTTAACCAATCTTGTGCATCCAATAGGTGTTTTTGTGTCATTGGATGAACATTTAGGTCATTTTCGTCCTCCCTAAACTTAATCCTGTCCAATTAGGGTTTTAAACCAATCTCGTTCATCCAATAGGTGTTTTGTGTTATTGGATGAATAATTAGGTCATTTTCGTCCTCCCTAGGCTAATTCTTGTCCAATTAGGGTTTCTAACCAATCTTGTGCATCCAATAGGTGTTTTTGTGTCATTGGATGAACAATTAGGTCATTTTCGTCCTCCCTAGGCTAATTCTTGTCCAATTAGGGTTTTTAACCAATCTTGTGCATCCAATAGGTGTTTTGTGTCATTGGATGAACATTTAGGTCATTTTCGTCCTCCCTAAATATAATCTTGTCCAATTAGGGTTTTTAACCAATCTTGTGGATCCAATAGTTGTTTTGTGTCATTGGATGAACATTTAGGTCATCTTCTTCCTCCCTAAACTTAATCTTGTCCAATTAGGGTTTCTAACCAATCTTGTGCATCCAAATAGGTGTTTTTGTGTCATTGGATGAACAATTAGGTCATTTTCGTCCTCCCTAGGCTAATTCTTGTCCAATTAGGGTTTCTAACCAATCTTGTGCATCCAATAGGTGTTTTTGTGTCATTGGATGAACAATTAGGTCATTCTCGTCCTCCCTAGGCTAATTCTTGTCCAATTAGGGTTTTTAACCAATCTTGTGCATCCTATTGGTGTTTTGTGTCATTGGATGAACATTTAGGTCATTTTCGTCCTCCCTAAACTTAATCTTGTCCAATTAGGGTTTTTAACCAATCTTGTGGATCCAATAGTTGTTTTGTGTCATTGGATGAACATTTAGGTCATTTTCGTCCTCCATAAACTTAATCTTTAGCAATTAGGGTTTCTAACCAATCTTGTGCATCCAAATAGGTGTTTTTGTTTCATTGGATGAACAATTAGGTCATTTTCGTCCTCCCTAGGCTTATTCTTGTCCAATTAGGGTTTCTAACCAATCTTGTGCATCCAATAGGTGTTTTTGTGTCATTGGATGAACAATTAGGTCATTTTCGTCCTCCCTAGGCTAATTCTTGTCCAATTAGGGTTTTTAACCAATCTTGTGCATCCAATTGGTGTTTTGTGTCATTGGATGAACATTTAGGTCATTTTCGTCCTCCCTACACTTAATCTTGTCCAATTAGGGTTTCTAACCAATCTTGTGCATCCAATTGTTGTTTTTGTCTCATTGGATGAACATTGATGTCATTTTCGTCCTCCCTAAACTTAATCTCTTCCAATTAGGGTTTCTAACCAATCTTGTGCATCCAATAGGTGTTTTGTGTCATTGGATGAACAATTAGGTCATTTTCGTCCTCCCTAGGCTAATTCTTGTCCAATTAGTGTTTTTAACCAATCTTGTGCATCCAATTGGTGTTTTGTGTCATTGGATGAACAATTAGGTCATTTTCGTCCTCCCTAGGCTAATTCTTGTCCAATTTAGGGTTATTAACCAATCTTGTGCATCCAACACGTGTTTTTGTGTCATTGGATGAACAATTAGGTCATTTTCGTCCTCCCTAGGCTAATTCTTGTCCAATTAGGGTTTTTAACCAATCTTGTGCATCCAATAGGTGTTTTGTGTCATTGGATGAACATTTAGGTCATTTTCGTCCTCCCTACACTTAATCTTGTCCAATTACGGTTTTTAACCAATCTTGTGCATCCAATAGGTGTTTTGTGTCATTGGATGACCAATTAGGTCATTCTCGTCCTCCCTAGGCTAATTCTTTTCCAATTAGGGTTTTTAACCAATCTTTTGCATCCATAGGTGTTTTGTGTCATTTGATGAACAATTAGGTAATTTTCGTCCTCCCTAGGCTTATGCTTGTCTAATTAGGGTTTCTAACCAATCTTGTGCATCCAATAGGTGTTTTTGTGTCATTGGATGAACAATTAGGTCATTTTCGTCCTCCCTAGGCTAATTCTTGTCCAATTAGGGTTTTTAACCAATCTTGTGCATCCAGTAGGTGTTTTGTGTCATTGGATGAACATTTAGGTCATTTTCGTCCTCCCTACACTTAATCTTGTTCAATTAGGGTTTCTAACCAATCTTGTGCATCCGATAGGTGTTTTTTTGTCATTGGATGAACATTTAGGTCATTTTCGTCCTCCCTACACTTAATCTTGTCCAATTAGGGTTTTTAACCAATCTTGTTCATTCAATAGGTGTGTTGTGTCATTGGATGAATATTTAGGTCATTTTCGTCCTCCCTAAACTTAATCTTGTCCAATTAGGGTTTCTGACCAATCTTGTGCACCCGATAGGTGTTTTTGTGTCATTGGATGAACAATTAGGTCATTTTCGTCCTCCCTAGGCTAATTCTTGTCCAATTAGGGTTTTTAACCAATCTTGTGCATCCAATAGGTGTTTTGTGTCATTGGATGAACATTTAGGTCATTTTCGTCCTCCTTATGCTAATTCTTATCCAATTAGTGTTTTTAACCAATCTTGTGCATCCAATAGGTGTTTTGTGTCATTGGATGAACATTTAGGTCATTTTCGTCCTCCCTACACTTAATCTTGTTCAATTAGGGTTTCTAACCAATCTTGTGCATCCGATAGGTGTTTTTGTGTCATTGGATGAACAATTAGGTCATTTTCGTCCTCCCTAGGCTTATTCTTGTCCAATTAGGGTTTCTAACCAATCTTGTGCATCCAATTGGTGTTTTTGTGTCATTGGATGAACAATTAGGTCATTTTCGTCCTCCCTATGATAATTCTTGTCCAATTGGGGTTTTTAACCAATCATGTGCATCCAATAGGTGTTTTGTGTCATTGGATGAACATTTAGGTCATTTTCGTCCTCCTTAGGCTAATTCTTATCCAATTTTTCACCAATCTTGTGCATCCAATAGGTGTTTTGTGTCATTGGATGAACATTTAGGTCATTTTCGTCCTCCCTACACTTAATCTTGTTCAATTAGGGTTTCTAGCCAATCTTGTGCATCCGATAGGTGTTTTTGTGTCATTGGATGAACATTTAGGTCATTTTCGTCCTCCCTACACTTAATCTTGTCCAATTAGGGTTTTTAACCAATCTTGTTCATTCAATAGGTGTGTTGTGTCATTGGATGAATATTTATGTCATTTTCGTCCTCCCTAAACTTAATCTTACCCAATTACGGTTTTTAACCAATCTTGTGCATCCAATAGGTGTTTTGTGTCATTGGATGAACATTTAGGTCATTTTCGTCCTCCCTACACTTAATCTTGTCCAATTACGGTTTTTAACCAATCTTGTGCATCCAATAGGTGTTTTGTGTCATTGGATGAACATTTAGGTCATTTTCGTCCTCCCTACACTTAATGTAGTCCAATTAGGGTTTTTAACCAATCTTGTGCATCCATTAGGTGTTTTTGTGTCATTGGATGAACATTTAGGTCATTTTCGTCCTCCCTACACTTAATCTTGTCCAATTAGGGTTTTTAACCAATCTTGTGCATCCAGTAGGTGTTTTGTGTCATTGGATGAACAATTAGGTCATTTTCGGCCTCCCTAGGCTTATTCTTGTCCAATTAGGGTTTCTAACCAATCTTGTGCATCCAATTGGTGTGTTTGTGTCATTGGATGAACAATTAGGTCATTTTCGTCCTCCCTAGGCTAATTCTTGTCCAATTAGGGTTTTTAACCAATCTTGTGCATCCAATAGGTGTTTTGTGTCATTGGATGAACATTTAGGTCATTTTCGTCCTCCCTACACTTAATCTTGTCCAATTACGGTTTTTAACCAATCTTGTGCATCCAATAGGTGTTTTGTGTCATTGGATGAACAATTAGGTCATTTTCGTCCTCCGTAGGCTTATTCTTGTCCAATTAGGGTTTCTAACCAATCTTGTGCATCCAATTGGTGTTTTTGTGTCATTGGATGAACAATTAGGTCATTTTCGTCCTCCCTAGGCTAATTCTTGTTCAATTAGGGTTTCTAACCAATCTTGTGAATGAAATAGGTGTTTTTGTGTCATTGGATGAACAATTATGTCATTTTCGTCCTCCCTAGGCTAATTCTTGTCCAATTAGGGTTTCTAACCAATCTTGTGCATCCAATTGGTGTTTTTGTGTCATTGGATGAACAATTAGGTCATTTTCGTCCTCCCTAGGCTAATTCTTGTCCAATTAGGGTTTCTAACCAATCTTGTGAATGAAATAGGTGTTTTTGTGTCATTGGATGAACAATTATGTCATTTTCGTCCTCCCTAGGCTAATTCTTGTCAAATTATGGTTTTTAACCAATCTTGTGCATCCAATAGGTGTTTTGTGTCATTGGATGAACATTTAGGTCATTTTTGTTCTCCCTACTCTTAATCTTGTCCAATTAGGGTTTCTAACCAATCTTGTGCATCCAATAGTTGTTTTTGTGTCATTGGATGAACATATATGTCATTTTCGTCCTCCCTAAACTTAATCTTGTCCAATTAGGGTTTCTAACCAATCTTGTGCATCCAATAGTTGTTTTGTGTCATTGGATGAACATTTAGGTCATTTTCGTCCTCCCTACACTTAATCTTGTCCAATTAGGGTTTTTAACCAATCTTGTGCATCCAATAGGTGTTTTGTGTCATTGGATGAACAATTAGGTCATTTTCGTCCTCCCTAGGCTAATTCTTTTCCAATTAGGGTTTTTAACCAATCTTTTGCATCCATAGGTGTTTTGTGTCATTTGATGAACAATTAGGTAATTTTCGTCCTCCCTAGGCTTATGCTTGTCTAATTAGGGTTTCTAACCAATCTTGTGCATCCAATAGGTGTTTTTCTGTCATTGGATGAACAATTAGGTCATTTTCATCCTCCCTAGGCTAATTCTTGTCCAATTAGGGTTTCTAACCAATCTTGTGCATCCAATAGGTGTTTTGTGTCATTGGATGAACAATTAGGTTATTTTCGTCCTCCCTCAGCTAATTCTTGTCCAATTAGGGCTTTTGACCAATCTTGTGCATCCAATAGGTGTTTTGTGTCATTGGATGAACACTTAGGTCATTTTCGTCCTCCCTAGGCTTATTCTTTTCCAATTAGGGTTTCTAACCAATCTTGTGCATCAAATAGGTGTTTTTGTGTCATTGGATGAACAATTAGGTCATTTTCGTCCTCCCTAGGCTAATTTTTGTCAAATTACGGTTTTTAACCAATCTTGTGCATCCAATAGGTGTTTTGTGTCATTGGATGAACATTTAGGTCATTTTCGTTCTCCCTACACTTAATCTTGTCCAATTAGGGTTTCTAACCAATCTTGTGCATCCAATAGGTGTTTTGTGTCATTGGATGAACATTTAGGTCATTTTCGTCCTCCCTAGGCTAATTCTTGTCCAATTAGGGTTTCTAACCAATCTTTTGCATCCAATAGGTGTTTTGTGTCATTGGATGAACAATTAGGTCATTTTCGTCCTCCCTAGGCTAATTCATGTCCAATTAGGTTTTCTAACCAATCTTGTGCATCCAATAGGTGTTTTTGTGTCATTGGATGAACAATTAGGTCATTTTCCTCCTCCCTAGGCTAATTCATATCCAATTAGGGTTTTTAACCAATCTTGTGCATCCAATAGGTGTTTTGTGTCATTGGATGAACATTTAGGTCATATTCGTTCTCCCTACACTTAATCTTGTCCAATTAGGGTTTCTAACCAATCTTGTGCATCCAATAGGTGTTTTGTGTCATTGGATGACCAATTAGGTCATTTTCGTCCTCCCTAGGCTAATTCTTTTCCAATTAGGGTTTTTAACCAATCTTTTGCATCCATAGGTGTTTTGTGTCATTTGATGAACAATTAGGTAATTTTCGTCCTCCCTAGGCTTATGCTTGTCTAATTAGGGTTTCTAACCAATCTTGTGCATCCAATAGGTGTTTTTGTGTCATTGGATGAACAATTAGGTCATTTTCGTCCTCCCTAGGCTAATTCTTGTCAAATTACGGTTTTTAACCAATCTTGTGCATCCAATAGGTGTTTTGTGTCATTGGATGAACATTTAGGTCATTTTCGTTCTCCCTACACTTAATCTTGTCCAATTAGGGTTTCTAACCAATCTTGTGCATCCAATAGGTGTTTTGTGTCATTGGATGACCAATTAGTTCATTTTCGTCCTCCCTAGGCTAATTCTTTTCCAATTAGGGTTTTTAACCAATCTTTTGCATCCATAGGTGTTTCGTGTCATTTGATGAACAATTAGGTCATTTTCGTCCTCCCTAGGCTTATGGTTGTCTAATTAGGGTTTCTAACCAATCTTGTGCATCCAATAGGTGTTTTTGTGTCATTGGATGAACAATTAGGTCATTTTCGTCCTCCCTAGGCTAATTCTTGTCCAATTAGGGCTTTTGACCAATCTTGTGCATCCAATAGGTGTTTTGTGTCATTGGATGAACATTTAGGTCATTTTCGTCCTCCCTACACTTAATCTTGTCCAATTAGGGTTTTTAACCAATCTTGTGCATCCAATAGGTGTTTTGTGTCATTGGATGAACAATTAGGTCATTTTCGTCCTCCCTAGGCTTATTCTTCTCCAATTAGAGTTTCTAACCAATCTTGTGCATCCAATTGGTGTTTTTGTGTCATTGGATGAACAATTAGATCATTTTCGTCCTCCCTAGGCTAATTCTTGTCCAATTAGGGTTTCTAACCAATCTTGTGAATGAAATAGGTGTTTTTGTGTCATTGGATGAACAATTATGTCATTTTCGTCCTCCCTAGGCTAATTCTTGTCAAATTATGGTTTTTAACCAATCTTGTGCATCCAATAGGTGTTTTGTGTCATTGGATGAACAATTAGGTCATTTTTGTTCTCCCTACTCTTAATCTTGTCCAATTAGGGTTTCTAACCAATCTTGTGCATCCAATAGTTGTTTTTGTGTCATTGGATGAACATATATGTCATTTTCGTCCTCCCTAAACTTATTCTTGTCCAATTAGGGTTTCTAACCAATCTTGTGCATCCAATAGTTGTTTTGTGTCATTGGATGAACATTTAGGTCATTTTCGTCCTCCCTACACTTAATCTTGTCCAATTAGGGTTTTTAACCAATCTTGTGCATCCAATAGGTGTTTTGTGTCATTGGATGAACAATTAGGTCATTTTCGTCCTCCCTAGGCTAATTCATTTCCAATTAGGGTTTCTAACCAATCTTGTGCATCCAATAGGTGTTTTTCTGTCATTGGATGAACAATTAGGTCATTTTCATCCTCCCTAGGCTAATTCTTGTCCAATTAGGGTTTCTAACCAATCTTGTGCATCCAATAGGTGTTTTGTGTCATTGGATGAACAATTAGGTTATTTTCGTCCTCCCTCAGCTAATTCTTGTCCAATTAGGGCTTTTGACCAATCTTGTGCATCCAATAGGTGTTTTGTGTCATTGGATGAACACTTAGGTCATTTTCGTCCTCCCTAGGCTTATTCTTTTCCAATTAGGGTTTCTAACCAATCTTGTGCATCAAATAGGTGTTTTTGTGTCATTGGATGAACAATTAGGTCATTTTCGTCCTCCCTAGGCTAATTTTTGTCAAATTACGGTTTTTAACCAATCTTGTGCATCCAATAGGTGTTTTGTGTCATTGGATGAACATTTAGGTCATATTCGTTCTCCCTACACTTAATCTTGTCCAATTAGGGTTTCTAACCAATCTTGTGCATCCAATAGGTGTTTTGTGTCATTGGATGACCAATTAGGTCATTTTCGTCCTCCCTAGGCTAATTCTTTTCCAATTAGGGTTTTTAACCAATCTTTTGCATCCATAGGTGTTTTGTGTCATTTGATGAACAATTAGGTAATTTTCGTCCTCCCTAGGCTTATGCTTGTCTAATTAGGGTTTCTAACCAATCTTGTGCATCCAATAGGTGTTTTTGTGTCATTGGATGAACAATTAGGTCATTTTCGTCCTCCCTAGGCTAATTTTTGTCAAATTACGGTTTTTAACCAATCTTGTGCATCCAATAGGTGTTTTGTGTCATTGGATGAACATTTAGGTCATTTTCGTTCTCCCTACACTTAATCTTGTCCAATTAGGGTTTCTAACCAATCTTGTGCATCCAATAGGTGTTTTGTGTCATTGGATGACCAATTAGGTCATTTTCGTCCTCCCTAGGCTAATTCTTGTCCAATTAGGGTTTTTAACCAATCTTGTGCATCCAATAGGTGTTTTGTGTCATTGGATGAACATTTAGGTCATTTTCGTCCTCCCTACACTTAATCTTGTCCAATTACGGTTTTTAACCAATCTTGTGCATCCAATAGGTGTTTTGTGTCATTGGATGAACAATTAGGTCATTTTCGTCCTCCCTAGGCTTATTCTTGTCCAATTAGGGTTTCTAACCAATCTTGTGCATCCAATTGGTGTTTTTGTGTCATTGGATGAACAATTAGGTCATTTTCGTCCTCCCTAGGCTAATTCTTGTCCAATTAGGGTTTCTAACCAATCTTGTGAATGAAATAGGTGTTTTTGTGTCATTCGATGAACAATTATGTCATTTTCGTCCTCCCTTGGCTAATTCTTGTCAAATTATGGTTTTTAACCAATCTTGTGCATCCAATTGGTGTTTTTGTGTGATTGGATGAACAATTAGGTCATTTTCGTCCTCCCTAGGCTTATTCTTGTCCAATTAGGGTTTCTAACCAATCTTGTGCATCCAATTGGTGTTTTTGTGTCATTGGATGAACAATTAGGTCATTTTCGTCCTCCCTAGGCTAATTCTTGTCCAATTAGGGTTTCTAACCAATCTTGTGAATGAAATAGGTGTTTTTGTGTCATTGGATGAACAATTATGTCATTTTCGTCCTCCCTAGGCTAATTCTTGTCCAATTAGGGTTTCTAACCAATCTTGTGCATCCAATAGGTGTTTTGTGTCATTGGATGACCAATTAGGTCATTTTCGTCATCCCTAGGCTAATTCTTTTCCAATTAGGGTTTTTAACCAATCTTTTGCATCCATAGGTGTTTTGTGTCATTTGATGAACAATTAGGTCATTTTCGTCCTCCCTAGGCTTATGCTTGTCTAATTAGGGTTTCTAACCAATCTTGTGCATCCAATAGGTGTTTTTGTGTCATTGGATGAACAATTAGGTCATTTTCGTCCTCCCTAGGCTAATTCTTGTCCAATTAGGGTTTGTAACCAATCTTGTGCATCCAATAGGTGTTTTGTGTCATTGGATGAACAATTAGGTCATTTTCGTCCTCCCTAGGCTAATTCTTGTCCAATTAGGGTTTCTAACCAATCTTTTGCATCCAATAGGTGTTTTGTGTCATTGGATGAACAATTAGGTCATTTTCGTCCTCCCTAGGCTAATTCTTGTCCAATTAGGGTTTCTAACCAATCTTGTGCATCCAATAGGTGTTTTGTGTCATTGGATGAACAATTAGGTCATTTTCGTCCTCCCTAGGCTAATTGTTGTCCAATTAAGGTTTTTAACCAATCTTGTGTATCCAATTGGTGTTTTGTGTCATTGGATGAACAATTAGGTCATTTTCGTCCTCCCTAGGCTAATTCTTGTCCAATTAGGGTTTCTAACCAATCTTGTGCATCCAATCGGTGTTTTGTGTCATTGGATGAACAATTAGGTCATTTTCGTCCTCCCTAGGCTAATTCTTGTCCAATTAGGGTTTTGAACCAATCTTGTGCATCCAATAGGTGTTTTGTGTCATTGGATGAACATTTAGGTCATTTTCGTCCTCCCTAAACTTAATCTTGTCCAATTAGGGTTTCTAACCAATCTTGTGCATCCAATAGGTGTTTTTGTGTCATTGGATGAACAATTACGTCATTTTCATCCTCCCTAAACTTAATCTTGTCCAATTAGGGTTTTTAACCAATCTTCTGCATCCAATAGGTGTTTTGTGTCATTGCATGAACATTTACGTCATTTTCGTCCTCCCTAAACTTAATCTTGTCCAATTAGGGTTTCTAACCAATCTTGTGCATCCAATAGGTGTTTTTGTGTCATTGGATGAACAATTAGGTCATTTTCGTCCTCCCTAGGCTAATTCTTGTCCAATTAGGGTTTTTAACCAATCTTGTGCATCCAATAGGTGTTTTGTGTCATTGGATGAACATTTATCTCATTTTCGTTCTCCCTAAACTTAATCTTGTCCAATTAGGGTTTCTGACCAATCTTGGGCATCGAATAGGTGTTTTTGTGTCATTGGATGAACAATTAGATCATTTTCGTCCTCCCTAAACTTAATCTTGTCCAATTAGGGTTTCTAACCAATCTTGTGCATCCAATAGGCGTTTTTGTGTCATTGGATGAACAATTAGGTCATTTTCATCCTCCCTAAACTTAATCTTGTCCAATTAGGGTTTTTAACCAATCTTCTGCATCCAATAGGTGTTTTGTGTGATTGCATGAACATTTACGTCATTTTCGTCCTCCCTAAACTTAATCTTGTCCAATTAGGGTTTCTAACCAATCTTGTGCATCCAATAGGTGTTTTTGTGTCATTGGATGAACAATTAGGTCATTTTCGTCCTCCCTAGGCTAATTCTTGTCCAATTAGGGTTTTTAACCAATCTTGTGCATCCAATAGGTGTTTTGTGTCATTGGATGAACATTTAGGTCATTTTCCTCCTCCCTAGGCTAATTCTTGTCCAATTAGGGTTTTTAACCAATCTTGTGCATCCAATAGGTGTTTTGTGTCATTGGATGAACAATTAGGTCATTTTCGTCCTCCCTAAACTTAATCTTGTCCAATTAGGGTTTCTAACCAATCTTGTGCATCCAATAGGTGTTTTTGTGTCATTGGATGAACATTTAGGTCATTTTCGTCCTCCCTACACTTAATCTTGTCCAATTAGGGTTTTTAACCAATCTTGTTCATTCAATAGGTGTGTTGTGTCATTGGATGAATATTTAGGTCATTTTCGTCCTCCCTAAACTTAATCTTATCCAATTAGGGTTTTTAACCAATCTTGTGCATCTAATAGGTGTTTTGTGTCATTGGATGAACAATTAGGTCATTTTCGTCCTCCCTAGGCTAATTCTTGTCCAATTAGGGTTTTTAACCAATCTTGTGCATCCAATAGGTGTTTTGTGTCATTGGATGAACATTTAGGTCATTTTCGTCCTCCCTACACTTAATCTTGTCCAATTAGGGTTTTTAACCAATCTTGTTCATTCAATAGGTGTGTTGTGTCATTGGATGAATATTTAGGTCATTTTCGTCCTCCCTAAACTTAATCTTGTCCAATTAGGGTTTCTGACCAATCTTGTGCACCCGATAGGTGTTTTTGTGTCATTGGATGAACAATTAGGTCATTTTCGTCCTCCCTAGGCTAATTCTTGTCCAATTAGGGTTTTTAACCAATCTTGTGCATCCAATAGGTGTTTTGTGTCATTGGATGAACATTTAGGTCATTTTCGTCCTCCTTATGCTAATTCTTATCCAATTAGTGTTTTTAACCAATCTTGTGCATCCAATAGGTGTTTTGTGTCATTGGATGAACATTTAGGTCATTTTCGTCCTCCCTACACTTAATCTTGTTCAATTAGGGTTTCTAACCAATCTTGTGCATCCGATAGGTATTTTTGTGTCATTGGATAAACATTTAGGTCATTTTCGTCCTCCCTACACTTAATCTTGTCCAATTAGGGTTTTTAACCAATCTTGTTCATTCAATAGGTGTGTTGTGTCATTGGATGAATATTTAGGTCATTTTCGTCTTCCCTAAACTTAATGTTGTCCAATTAGGGTTTTTAACCAATCTTGTGCATCCAATAGGTGTTTTGTGTCATTGGATGAACATTTAGGTCATTTTCGTCTTCTTTAGGCTAATACTTATCCAATTAGGGTTTTTAACCAATCTTGTGCATCCAATAGGTGTTTTGTGTCATTGGATGAACAATTAGGTCATTTTCGTCCTCCCTAGGCTAATTCTTGTCCAATTAGGGTTTTTAACCAATCTTGTGCATCCAATAGGTGTTTTGTGTCATTGGATGAACATTTAGGTCATTTTCGTCCTCCCTACACTTAATCTTGTCCAATTAGGGTTTTTAACCAATCTTGTTCATTCAATAGGTGTGTTGTGTCATTGGATGAATATTTAGGTCATTTTCGTCATCCCTAAACATAATCTTCTCCAATTAGGGTTTTTAACCAATCTTGTGCATCCAATTGGTGTTTCTTGTCATTGGATGAATATTTAGGTCATTTTCGTCCTCCCAAAACTTAATCTTGTCCAATTAGGGTTTTTAACCAATCTTGTGCATCCAATAGGTGTTTTGTGTCATTGGATGAACAATTAGGTCATTTTCGTCCTCCCTAGGCTAATTCTTGTCCAATTAGGGTTTTTAACCAATCTTGTGCATCCAATAGGTGTTTTGTGTCATTGGATGAACATTTAGGTCATTTTCGTCCTCCCTACACTTAATCTTGTCCAATTAGGGTTTTTAACCAATCTTGTTCATTCAATAGGTGTGTTGTGTCATTGGATGAATATTTAGGTCATTTTAGTCCTCCCTAAACTTAATCTTATCCAATTACGGTTTTTAACCAATCTTGTGCATCCAATAGGTGTTTTGTGTCATTGGATGAACATTTAGGTCATTTTCGTCCTCCCTACAGTTAATCTTTTTCAATTAGGGTTTCTAACCAATCTTGTGCATCCGATAGGTGTTTTTGTGTCATTGGATGAACATTTAGGTCATTTTCGTCCTCCCTACACTTAATCTTGTCCAATTAGGGTTTTTAACCAATCTTGTTCATTCAATAGGTGTGTTGTGTCATTGGATGAATATTTATGTCATTTTCGTCCTCCCTAAACTTAATCTTACCCAATTACGGTTTTTAACCAATCTTGTGCATCCAATAGGTGTTTTGTGTCATTGGATGAACATTTAGGTCATTTTCGTCCTCCCTACACTTAATCTTGTCCAATTACGGTTTTTAACCAATCTTGTGCATCCAATAGGTGTTTTGTGTCATTGGATGAACATTTAGGTCATTTTCGTCCTCCCTACACTTAATGTAGTCCAATTAGGGTTTTTAACCAATCTTGTGCATCCATTAGGTGTTTTTGTGTCATTGGATGAACATTTAGGTCATTTTCGTCCTCCCTACACTTAATCTTGTCCAATTAGGGTTTTTAACCAATCTTGTGCATCCAGTAGGTGTTTTGTGTCATTGGATGAACAATTAGGTCATTTTCGGCCTCCCTAGGCTTATTCTTGTCCAATTAGGGTTTCTAACCAATCTTGTGCATCCAATTGGTGTGTTTGTGTCATTGGATGAACAATTAGGTCATTTTCGTCCTCCCTAGGCTAATTCTTGTCCAATTAGGGTTTTTAACCAATCTTGTGCATCCAATAGGTGTTTTGTGTCATTGGATGAACATTTAGGTCATTTTCGTCCTCCCTACACTTAATCTTGTCCAATTACGGTTTTTAACCAATCTTGTGCATCCAATAGGTGTTTTGTGTCATTGGATGAACAATTAGGTCATTTTCGTCCTCCGTAGGCTTATTCTTGTCCAATTAGGGTTTCTAACCAATCTTGTGCATCCAATTGGTGTTTTTGTGTCATTGGATGAACAATTAGGTCATTTTCGTCCTCCCTAGGCTAATTCTTGTTCAATTAGGGTTTCTAACCAATCTTGTGAATGAAATAGGTGTTTTTGTGTCATTGGATGAACAATTATGTCATTTTCGTCCTCCCTAGGCTAATTCTTGTCCAATTAGGGTTTCTAACCAATCTTGTGCATCCAATTGGTGTTTTTGTGTCATTGGATGAACAATTAGGTCATTTTCGTCCTCCCTAGGCTAATTCTTGTCCAATTAGGGTTTCTAACCAATCTTGTGAATGAAATAGGTGTTTTTGTGTCATTGGATGAACAATTATGTCATTTTCGTCCTCCCTAGGCTAATTCTTGTCAAATTATGGTTTTTAACCAATCTTGTGCATCCAATAGGTGTTTTGTGTCATTGGATGAACATTTAGGTCATTTTTGTTCTCCCTACTCTTATTCTTGTCCAATTAGGGTTTCTAACCAATCTTGTGCATCCAATAGTTGTTTTTGTGTCATTGGATGAACATATATGTCATTTTCGTCCTCCCTAAACTTAATCTTGTCCAATTAGGGTTTCTAACCAATCTTGTGCATCCAATAGTTGTTTTGTGTCATTGGATGAACATTTAGGTCATTTTCGTCCTCCCTACACTTAATCTTGTCCAATTAGGGTTTCTAACCAATCTTGTGCATCCAATAGGTGTTTTGTGTCATTGGATGACCAATTAGGTCATTTTCGTCCTCCCTAGGCTAATTCTTTTCCAATTAGGGTTTTTAACCAATCTTTTGCATCCATAGGTGTTTTGTGTCATTTGATGAACAATTAGGTAATTTTCGTCCTCCCTAGGCTTATGCTTGTCTAATTAGGGTTTCTAACCAATCTTGTGCATCCAATAGGTGTTTTTGTGTCATTGGATGAACAATTAGGTCATTTTCGTCCTCCCTAGGCTAATTCTTGTCCAATTAGGGTTTTTAACCAATCTTGTGCATCCAATAGGTGTTTTGTGTCATTGGATGAACATTTATGTCATTTTCGTCCTCCCTACACTTAATCTTGTCCAATTACGGTTTTTAACCAATCTTGTGCATCCAATAGGTGTTTTGTGTCATTGGATGAACATTTAGGTCATTTTCGTTCTCCCTACACTTAATCTTGTCCAATTAGGGTTTCTAACCACTCTTGTGCATCCAATAGGTGTTTTGTGTCATTGGATGACCAATTAGTTCATTTTCGTCCTCCCTAGGCTAATTCTTTCCCAATTAGGGATTTTAACCAATCTTTTGCATCCATAGGTGTTTTGTGTCATTTGATAAACAATTAGGTCATTTTCGTCCTCCCTAGGCTTATGGTTGCTAATTAGGGTTTCTAACCAATCTTGTGCATCCAATAGGTGTTTTTGTGTCATTGGATGAACAATTAGGTTATTTTCGTCCTCCCTAGGCTAATTCTTGTCCAATTAGGGTTTTTAACCAATCTTGTGCATCCAATAGGTGTTTTGTGTCATTGGATGAACATTTAGGTCATTTTCATCCTCCCTAAACTTAATCTTGTCCAATTAGGGTTTTTAAGCAATCTTGTGCATCCAATAGGTGTTTTGTGTCATTGGATGAACATTTAGGTTATTTTCGTCCTCCCTACACTTTATCTTGTTCAATTAGGGTTTCTGACCAATCTTGTGCATCCGACAGGTGTTTTTGTGTCATTGGATGAACAATTAGGTCATTTTCGTCCTCCCTAGGCTAATTCTTGTCCAATTAGGGTTTTTAACCAATCTTGTGCATCCAATAGGTGTTTTGTGTCATTGGATGAACACTTAGGTCATTTCCGTCCTCCCTACACTTTATCTTGTCCAATTAGGGTTTCTAACCAATCTAGTGCATCCAATTGGTGTTTTTGTGTCATTGGATGAACAATTAGGTCATTTTCGTCCTCCCTAGGATAATTCTTGTCCAATTAGGGTTTTTAACCAATCTTGTGCATCCAATAGGTGTTTTGTGTCATTGGATGAACATTTAGGTCATTTTCGTCCTCCCTACACTTAATCTTGTCCAATTAGGGTTTTTAACCAATCTTGTGCATCCAATAGGTGTTTTGTGTCATTGGATGAACAATTAGGGCATTTTCGTCCTCCCTAGGATAATTCTTGTCCAATTAGGATTTTTAACCAATCTTGTGCATCCAATAGGTGTTTTGTGTCATTGGATGAACATTTAGGTCATTTTCGTCCTCCCTACACTTAATCTTGTCCAATTTGGGTTTTTAACCAATCTTGTGCATCCAATAGGTGTTTTGGGTCATTAGATGAACATTTAGGTCATTTTCGTCCTCCCTACATTTTATCTTGTCCAATTAGGGTTTCTAACCAATCTTGTTCATCCAGTTGGTGTTTTTGTGTCATTGGATGAGCAATTAGGTCATTATCGTCCTCCCTAGGATAATTCTTGTCCAATTAGGGTTTTTAACCAATCTAGTGCATCCAATAGGTGTTTTGTGTCATTGGATGAACATTTAGGTCATTTTCGTCCTCCCTACACTTAATCTTGTCCAATTAGGGTTTTTAACCAATCTTGTGCATCCAATAGGTGTTTTGTGTCATTGGATGACCATTTAGGTCATTTTCGTCCTCCCTAGGCTAATTCTTATCCAATTAGGGTTTTTAACCATTCTTGTGCATCCAATAAGTGTTTTGTGTCATTGGATAAACATTTAGGTCATTTTCGTCCTCCCTACACTTAATCTTGTCGAATTAGGGTTTCTAACCAATCTTGTGCATCCAATAGGTGTGTTTGTGTCATTGGATGAACAATTAGGTCATTTTCGTTCTCCCTAGGATAATTCTTGTCCAATTAGGGTTTTTAACCAATCTTGTGCATCCAATAGGTGTTTTGTGTCATTGGATGAACATTTAGGTCATTTTCGTCCTCCCTACACTTAATCTTGTCCAATTAGGGTTTTTAACCAATCTTGTGCATCCAATAGGTGTTTTGTGTCATTGGATGAATATTTAGGTCATTTTCGTCATCCCTACACTTAATCTTGTCGAATTAGGGTTTTTAACCAATCTTGTGCATCCAATAGGTGTTTTGTATCATTGGACGAATATTTACGTCATTTTCGTCCTCCCTAAACTTAACCTTGTCCAATTAGGGTTTCTAACCAATCTTGTGCATCCAATAGGTGTGTTTGTGTCATTGGATGAACAATTAGGTCATTTTCGTTCTCCCTAGGATAATTCTTGTCCAATTAGGGTTTTTAACCAATCTTGTGCATCCAATAGGTGTTTTGTGTCATTGGATGAACATTTAGGTCATTTTCGTCCTCCCTACACTTAATCTTGTCCAATTAGGGTTTTTAACCAATCTTGTGCATCCAATAGGTGTTTTGTGTCATTGGATGAATATTTAGGTCATTTTCGTCATCCCTACCCTTAATCTTGTCTAATTAGGGTTTTTAACCAATCTTGTGCATCCAATAAGTGTTTTGTGCCATTGGATGAACATTTAGGTCATTTTCGTCCTCCCTACACTTTATCTTGTCCAATTTGGGTTTTTAACCAATCTTGTGCATCCAATAGGTGTTTTGTGTCATTGGATGAATATTTAGGTCATTTTCGTCATCCCTACACTTAATCTTGTCTAATTAGGGTTTTTAACCAATCTTGTGCATCCAATAGGTGTTTTGTGTCATTGGATGAACATTTAGGTCATTTTCGTCCTCCCTACACTTAATCTTGTCCAATTAGGGTTTTTAACCAATCTTGTGCATCCAATAGGTGTTTTGTGTCATTGGATGAACATTTAGGTCCTTTTCGTTCTCCCTAGGCTAATTCTTGTCCAATTAGGGTTTCTAACCAATCTTGTGCATCGAATACGTGTTTTTGTGTCATTGGATGAACAATTAGGTCATTTTCGTCCTCCCTAGGCTAATTCTTGTCCAATTAGGGTTTTTAACCAATCTTGTGCATCCAATAGGTGTTTTGTGTCATTGGATGAACATTTAGGTCATTTTCGTCCTCCCTACACTTAATCTTGTCCAATTAGGGTTTCTAACCAATCTTGTGCATCCAATTGTTGTTTTTGTCTCATTGGATGAACATTGATGTCGTTTTCGTCATCCCTAAACTTAATCTCTTCCAATTAGGGTTTCTAACCAATCTTGTGCATCCAATAGGTGTTTTTGTGTCATTGGATGAACAATTAGGTCATTTTCGTCCTCCCTAGGCTAATTCTTGTCCAATTAGGGTTTTTAACCAATCTTGTGCATCCAATAGGTGTTTTGTGTCATTGGATGAATAATTAGGTCATTTTCATCCTCCCTAAACTTAATCTTGTCCAATTAGCGTTTCTAACCAATCTTGTGCATCTAATAGGTGTTTTTGTGTCATTGGATGAACAATTAGGTCATTTTCGTCCTCCCTAGGCTAATTCTTGTCCAATTAGGGTTTCTAACCAATCTTGTGCATCCAATAGGTGTTTTTGTGTCATTGGATGAACAATTAGGTCATTTTCATCCTCCCTAGGCTAATTCATGTCCAATTAGGGTTTTTTTACCAATCTTGTGCATGCAATAGGTGTTTTGTGTCATTGGATGAACAATTAGGTCATTTTCGTCCTCCCTAGGCTAATTCTTGTCCAATTAGGGTTTCTAACCAATCTTGTGCATCCAATAGGTGTTTTGTGTCATTGGATGAACATTTAGGTCATTTTCGTCCTCCCTACACTTAATCTTGTCCAATTAGGGTTTTTAACCAATGTTGTGTATCCAATAGGTGTTTTGTGTCATTGGATGAACAATTAGGTCATTTTCGTCCTCCCTAGGCTAATTCTTGTCCAATTAGGGTTTCTAACCAATCTTGTGCATCCAATAGGTGTTTTGTGTCATTGGATGAACAATTAGGTCATTTTCGTCCTCCCTAGGCTAATTCATTTCCAATTAGGGTTTCTAACCAATCTTGTGCATCCAATAGGTGTTTTGTGTCATTGGATGAACAATTAGGTCATTTTCATCCTCCCTAGGCTAATTCATGTCCAATTAGGGTTTTTAACCAATCTTGTGCATCCAATAGGTGTTTTGTGTCATTGGATGAACAATTAGGTTATTTTTGTCCTCCCTAGGCTTATTCTTGTCCAATTAGGGTTTCTAACCAATCTTGTGCTTCAAATAGGTGTTTTTGTGTCATTGGATGAACAATTAGGTCGTTTTCGCCCTCCCTAGGCTAATTCTTGTCAAATTACGGTTTTTAACCAATCTTGTGCATCCAATAGGTGTTTTTGTGTCATTGGATGATCATTTAGGTCATTTTCGTTCTCCTTAAACTTAATCTTGTCCAATTAGGGTTTCTAACCAATCTTGTGCATCCAATAGGTATTTTTGTGTCATTGGACAAACAATTAGATCATTTTCGTCCTCCCCAGGCTAATTCTTGTCCAATTAGGTTTTTAACAAATCTTGTGCATCCAATAGGTGTTTTTGTGTCATTGGATGAACATTTAGGTCATTTTCGTCCTCCCTTAACTTAATATTGTCCAATTAGGGTTTCTAACCAATCTTGTGCATCCAATAGGTGTTTTTGTGTCATTGGATGCACAATTAGGTGATTTTCGTCCTCCCTCAGCTAATTCTTGTCCAATTAGGGCTTTTGACCAATCTTGTGCATCCAATAGGTGTTTTGTGTCATTGGATGAACACTTAGGTCATTTTCGTCCTCCCTAGGCTTATTCTTTTCCAATTAGGGTTTCTAACCAATCTTGTGCATCAAATAGGTGTTTTTGTGTCATTGGATGAACAATTAGGTCATTTTCGTCCTCCCTAGGCTAATTCTTGTCAAATTATGGTTTTTAACCAATCTTGTGCACCCAATAGGTGTTTTGTGTCATTGGATGAACATTTAGGTCATTTTTGTTCTCCCTACTCTTAATCTTGTCCAATTAGGGTTTCTAACCAATCTTGTGCATCCAATAGGTGTTTTTGTGTCATTGGATGAACAATTAGGTCATTTTCGTCCTCCCTAGGCTAATTCTTGTCAAATTATGGTTTTTAACCAATCTTGTGCATCCAATAGGTGTTTTGTGTCATTGGATGAACAATTAGGTCATTTTCGTCCTCCCTAGGCTAATTCTTGTCCAATTAGGATTTTTAACCAATCTTGTACATCCAATAGGTGTTTTGTGTCATTTGATGAACATTTAGTTCATTTTCGTCCTCCCTAGGCTTATGCTTGTCCAATTAGGGTTTCTAACCAATCTTGTGCATCCAGTAGGTGTTTTTGTGTCATTAGATGAACATTTAGGTCATTTTCGTCCTCCCTACGCTTATGCTTGTCCAATTAGGGTTTCTAACCAATCTTGTGCATCCAATAGGTGTTTTTCTGTCATTAGATGAACATTTAGGTCATTTTCGTCCTCCCTTAACTTAATCTTCTCCAATTAGGGTTTCTAACCAATCTTCTGCATCCAATAGGTGTTTTTGTGTCATTGGATATGTGTTTTTGTGTCATTGGATGAACAATTAGGTCATTTTCGTCCTCCCTAGGCTTATTCTTGTCCAATTAGGGGTTCTAACCATTCTTGTGCATCTAATAGGTGTTTTTGTGTCATTGGATGAACAATTAGGTCATTTTTGTCCTCCCTAGGCTAATTCTTGTCCAATTAGGGTTTTTAACCAATCTTGTGCATCCAATAGGTGTTTTGTGTCATTGGATGAATATTTAGGTCATTTTCGTCCTCCCAACACTTAAACTTGTCCAATTAGGGATTTTAACCAATCTTGTGCATCCAATAGGTGTTTTTGTGTCTTTGGATGAACAATTAGGTTATTTTCATCCTCCCTAGGCTAATTCATGTCCAATTAGGGTTTTTAACCAATCTTGTGCATCCAATAGGTGTTTTGTGTCATTGGATGAACAATTAGGTCATTTTCGTCCTCCCTAGGCTTATTCTTGTCCAATTAGGGTTTCTAACCAATCTTGTGCATCCAATTGGTGTTTTTGTGTCATTGGATGAACAATTAGATCATTTTCGTCCTCCCTAGGCTAATTCTTGTCCAATTAGGGTTTATAACCAATCTTGTGAATGAAATAGGTGTTTTTGTGTCATTGGATGAACAATTATGTCATTTTCGTCCTCCCTAGGTTAATTCTTGTCAAATTATGGTTTTTAACCAATCTTGTGCATCCAATAGGTGTTTTGTGTCATTGGATGAACATTTAGGTCATTTTTGTTCTCCCTACTCTTAATCTTGTCCAATTATGGTTTCTAACCAATCTTGTGCATCCAATAGTTGTTTTTGTGTCATTGGATGAACATATATTTCATTTTCGTCCTCCCTAAACTTAATCTTGTCCAATTAGGGTTTCTAACCAATCTTGTGCATCCAATAGGTGTTTTTGTGTCATTGGATAAACAATTAGGTTATTTTCGTCCTCCCTAGGCTAATTCTTGTCCAATTAGGGTTTCTAACCAATCTTGTGCATCCAATAGGTGTTTTGTGTCATTGATGAACAATTAGGTCATTTTCGTCCTCCCTAGGCTAATTCATTTCCAATTAGGGTTTCTAACCAATCATGTGCATCCAATAGGTGTTTTTCTGTCATTGGATGAACAATTAGGTCATTTTCGTCCTCCCTAGGCTTATGCTTGTCTAATTAGGGTTTCTAACCAATCTTGTGCATCCAATAGGTGTTTTTGTGTCATTGGATCAACAATTAGGTCATTTTCGTCCTCCCTAGGCTAATTCTTGTCCAATTAGGGTTTTTAACCAATGTTGTGCATCCAATAGGTGTTTTGTGTCATTGGATGAACAATTAGGTCATTTTCGTCCTCCCTAGGCTAATTCTTGTCCAATTAGGATTTTTAACCAATCTTGTACATCCAATAGGTGTTTTGTGTCATTTGATGAACATTTAGTTCATTTTCGTCCTCCCTAGGCTTATGCTTGTCCAATTAGGGTTTCTAACCAATCTTGTGCATCCAGTAGGTGTTTTTGTGTCATTAGATGAACATTTAGGTCATTTTCGTCCTCCCTACGCTTATGCTTGTCCAATTAGGGTTTCTAACCAATCTTGTGCATCCAATAGGTGTTTTTCTGTCATTAGATGAACATTTAGGTCATTTTCGTCCTCCCTTAACTTAATCTTCTCCAATTAGGGTTTCTAACCAATCTTCTGCATCCAATAGGTGTTTTTGTGTCATTGGATATGTGTTTTTGTGTCATTGGATGAACAATTAGGTCATTTTCGTCCTCCCTAGGCTAATTCTTGTCCAATTAGGATTTTTAACCAATCTTGTACATCCAATAGGTGTTTTGTGTCATTTGATGAACATTTAGTTCATTTTCGTCCTCCCTAGGCTTATGCTTGTCCAATTAGGGTTTCTAACCAATCTTGTGCATCCAGTAGGTGTTTTTGTGTCATTAGATGAACATTTAGGTCATTTTCGTCCTCCCTACGCTTATGCTTGTCCAATTAGGGTTTTTAACCAATCTTGTGCATCCAATAGGTGTTTTTGTGTCATTAGATGAACATTTAGGTCATTTTCGTCCTCCCTTAACTTAATCTTCTCCAATTAGGGTTTCTAACCAATCTTCTGCATCCAATAGGTGTTTTTGTGTCATTGGATATGTGTTTTTGTGTCATTGGATGAACAATTAGGTCATTTTCGTCCTCCCTAGGCTAATTCTTGTCAAATTACGGTTTTTAACCAATCTTGTGCATCCAATAGGTGTTTTTGTGTCATTGGATGATCATTTAGGTCATTTTCGTTCTCCCTAAACTTAATCTTGTCCAATTAGGGTTTCTGACCAATCTTGTGCATCCAATAGGTGTTTTTGTGTCATTGGACGAACAATTAGATCATTTTCGTCCTCCCTAGGCTAATTCTTGTCCAATTAGGTTTTTAACGAATCTTGTGCATCCAATAGGTGTTTTTGTGTCATTGGATGAACATTTAGGTCATTTTCGTCCTCCCTTAACTTAATCTTGTCCTATTAGGGTTTCTAACCAATCTTGTGCATCCAATAGGTGTTTTTTTGTCATTGGATGAACAATTAGGTCATTTTCATCCTCCCTAAGCTAATTCATGTCCAATTAGGGTTTTTAACTAATCTTGTGCATGCAATAGGTGTTTTGTGTAATTGGATGAACAATTAGGTCATTTTCGTCCTCCCTAGGCTAATTCTTTTCCAATTAGGGTTTCTAACCAATCTTGTGCATCCAATAGGTGTTTTGTGTCATTGGATAAACATTTAGGTCATTTTCGTCCTCCCTACACTTAATCTTGTCCAATTAGGGTTTTTAACCATTGTTGTGTATCCAATAGGTGTTTTGTGTCATTGGATGAACAATTAGGTCATTTTCGTCCTCCCTAGGCTAATTCTTGTCCAATTAGGGTTTTTAACCAATCTTGTGCATCCAATAGGTGTTTTGTATCATTTGATGAATATTTAGTTCATTTTCGTCCTCCCTAGGCTTATGCTTGTCCAATTAGGGTTTCTCACCAATCTTGTGCATTCAATAGGTGTGTTTGTGTCATTAGACGAACATTAAGGTCATTTCCGTCCTCCCTTAACTTAATCTTGTCCAATTAAGGTTTCTAACCAATCTTGTGCATCCAATAGGTGTTTTTGTGTCATTGGATGAACAATTAGGTTATTTTTGTCCTCCCTAGGCTTATTCTTGTCCAATTAGGGTTTCTAACCAATCTTGTGCTTCAAATAGGTGTTTTTGTGTCATTGGATGAACAATTAGGTTATTTTCGTCCTCCCTCAGCTAATTCGTGTCCAATTAGGGCTTTTGACCAATCTTGTGCATCCAATAGGTGTTTTGTGTCATTGGATGAACACTTAGGTCATTTTCGTCCTCCCTAGGCTTATTCTTTTCCAATTAGGGTTTCTAACCAATCTTGTGCATCAAATAGGTGTTTTTGTGTCATTGGATGAACAATTAGGTCATTTTCGTCCTCCCTAGGCTAATTCTTGTCAAATTATGGTTTTTAACCAATCTTGTGCATCCAATAGGTGTTTTGTGTCATTGGATGAACAATTAGGTCATTTTCGTCCTCCCTAGGCTAATTCTTGTCCAATTAGGATTTTTAACCAATCTTGTACATCCAATAGGTGTTTTGTGTCATTTGATGAACATTTAGTTCATTTTCGTCCTCCCTAGGCTTATGCTTGTCCAATTAGGGTTTCTAACCAATCTTGTGCATCCAGTAGGTGTTTTTGTGTCATTAGATGAACATTTAGGTCATTTTCGTCCTCCCTACGCTTATGCTTGTCCAATTAGGGTTTCTAACCAATCTTGTGCATCCAATAGGTGTTTTTGTGTCATTAGATGAACATTTAGGTCATTTTCGTCCTCCCTTAACTTAATCTTCTCCAATTAGGGTTTCTAACCAATCTTCTGCATCCAATAGGTGTTTTTGTGTCATTGGATATGTGTTTTTGTGTCATTGGATGAACAATTAGGTCATTTTCGTCCTCCCTAGGCTAATTCTTGTCAAATTACGGTTTTTAACCAATCTTGTGCATCCAATAGGTGTTTTTGTGTCATTGGATGATCATTTAGGTCATTTTCGTTCTCCCTAAACTTAATCTTGTCCAATTAGGGTTTCTGACCAATCTTGTGCATCCAATAGGTGTTTTTGTGTCATTGGACGAACAATTAGATCATTTTCGTCCTCCCTAGGCTAATTCTTGTCCAATTAGGTTTTTAACGAATCTTATGCATCCAATAGGTGTTTTTGTGTCATTGGATGAACATTTAGGTCATTTTCGTCCTCCCTTAACTTAATCTTGTCCTATTAGGGTTTCTAACCAATCTTGTGCATCCAATAGGTGTTTTTGTGTCATTGGATGAACAATTAGGTCATTTTCGTCCTCCCTAGGCTAATTCTTGTCCAATTAGGGTTTCTAACCAATGTTGTGCATCCAATAGGTGTTTTGTGTCATTGGATGAACAATTAGGTCATTTTCGTCCTCCCTAGGCTAATTCATTTCCAATTAGGGTTTCTAACCAATCTTGTGCATCCAATAGGTGTTTTGTGTCATTGGATGAACAATTAGGTCATTTTCATCCTCCCTAGGCTAATTCATGTCCAATTAGGGTTTTTAACCAATCTTGTGTATCCAATAGGTGTTTTGTGTCATTGGATGAACAATTAGGTCATTTTCGTCCTACCTAGGCTAATTCTTGTCCAATTGGGGTTTCTAACCAATCTTGTGCATCCAATAGGTGTTTTGTGTCATTGGATGAACAATTAGGTTATTTTTGTCCTCCCTAGGCTTATTCTTGTCCAATTAGGGCTTTTGACCAATCTTGTGCATCCAATAGGTGTTTTGTGTCATTGGATGAACACTTAGGTCATTTACGTCCTCCCTAGGCTAATTCATTTCCAATTAGGGTTTCTAACCAATCTTGTGCATCCAATAGGTGTTTTTGTGTCATTGGATGAACAATTAGGTCATTTTCATCCTCCCTAGGCTAATTCATGTCCAATTAGGGTTTTTTTACCAATCTTGTGCATGCAATAGGTGTTTTGTGTCATTGGATGAACAATTAGGTCATTTTCGTCCTCCCTAGGCTAATTCTTGTCCAATTAGGGTTTCTAACCAATCTTGTGCATCCAATAGGTGTTTTGTGTCATTGGATGAACATTTAGGTCATTTTCGTCCTCCCTACACTTAATCTTGTCCAATTAGGGTTTTTAACCAATGTTGTGTATCCAATAGGTGTTTTGTGTCATTGGATGAATAATTAGGTCATTTTCGTCCTCCCTAGGCTAATTCTTGTCCAATTAGGGTATTTAACCAATCTTGTGCATCCAATAGGTGTTTTGTGTCATTTGATGAACATTTAGTTCATTTTCGTCCTCCCTAGGCTTATGCTTTTCCAATTAGGGTTTCTAACCAATCTTGTGCATTCAATAGGTGTTTTTGTGTCATTAGACGAACATTTAGGTCATTTCCGTCCTCCCTTAACTCAATCTTGTCCAATTAGGGTTTCTAACCAATCTTGTGCATCCAATAGGTGTTTTTGTGTCATTGGATGAACAATTAGGTTATTTTTGTCCTCCCTAGGCTTATTCTTGTCCAATTAGGGTTTCTAACCAATCTTGTGCTTCAAATAGGTGTTTTTGTGTCATTGGATGAACAATTAGGTTATTTTCGTCCTCCCTCAGCTAATTCTTGTCCAATTAGGGCTTTTGATCAATCTTGTGCATCCAATAGGTGTTTTGTTTCATTGGATGAACACTTAGGTCATTTTCGTCCTCCCTAGGCTTATTCTTTTCCAATTAGGGTTTCTAACCAATCTTGTGCATCAAATAGGTGTTTTTGTGTCATTGGATGAACAATTAGGTCATTTTCGTCCTCCCTAGGCTAATTCTTGTCAAATTACGGTTTTTAACCAATCTTGTGCATCCAATAGGTGTTTTGTGTCATTGGATGAACATTTAGGTCATTTTCGTTCTCCCTACACTTAATCTTGTCCAATTAGGGTTTCTAACCAATCTTGTGCATCCAATAGGTGTTTTGTGTCATTGGATGACCAATTAGTTCATTTTCGTCCTCCCTAGGCTAATTCTTTTCCAATTAGGGTTTTTAACCAATCTTTTGCATCCATAGGTGTTTCGTGTCATTTGATGAACAATTAGGTCATTTTCGTCCTCCCTAGGCTTATGGTTGTCTAATTAGGGTTTCTAACCAATCTTGTGCATCCAATAGGTGTTTTTGTGTCATTGGATGAACAATTAGGTCATTTTCGTCCTCCCTAGGCTAATTCTTGTCCAATTAGGGCTTTTGACCAATCTTGTGCATCCAATAGGTGTTTTGTGTCATTGGATGAACATTTAGGTCATTTTCGTCCTCCCTACACTTAATCTTGTCCAATTAGGGTTTTTAACCAATCTTGTGCATCCAATAGGTGTTTTTGTGTCATTAGATGAACATTTAGGTCATGTTCGTTCTGCCTAAACTTAATCTTGTCCAATTAGGGTTTCTAACCAATCTTGTGCATCCAATAGGTGTTTTTGTGTCATTGGATGAACAATAAGATCATTTTCGTCCTCCCTAGCCTAATTCTTGTCTAATTAGGGTTTGTAACCAATCTTCTACATCCAATAGGTGTTTTGTGTCATGGGATGAACATTTAGGTCATTTTCGTCCTCCCTACAACAATTAGGGTTTCTAACCAATCTTGTGCATCCAGTTGTGGTTTTTGTGTCATTGGATGAACATTTATGTCATTTTCGTCCTCCCTAAATTTAATCTTGTCCAATTTGAGTTTCTAACCAATCTTGTGCATCCAATAGGTGTTTTTGTGTCATTGGATGAACAATTAGGTCATTTTCGTCCTCCCTAGGCTAATTCTTGTCCAATTAGGGTTTCTAACCAATCTTGTGCATCCAATAGGTGTTTTGTGTCATTGGATGAACAATTAGGTCATTTTCGTGCTCCCTAGGCTTATTCTTGTGCAATTAGGGTTTTTAACCAATCTTGTGCATCCAATAGGTTTTATGTGTCATTGGATGAAGATTTAGGTCTTTTTCGTCCTCCCTACACTTAATCTTGTCCAATGAAGGGTTTTTAACCAATCTTGTGCATCCAATAGGTCTTTTGTGTCACTGGATGAACATTTAGGTCATTTTCGTCCTCCCTAAACTTAATCTTGTCCAATTAGGGTTTCTAACCAATCTTGTGCATCCAATAGGTGTTTTTGTGTCATTGGATGAACATTTAGGTCATTTTCGTCATCCCAAAACTTAATCTTGTCCAATTAGGGTTTCTAACCAATCTTGTGCATCTAATAGGAGTTTTGTGTCATTGGATGAACATTTAGGTCATTTTCGTCCTCCCTAAACTTAATCTTGTCCAATTAGGGTTTCTAACCAATCTTGTGCATCCAATAGGTGTTTTTGTGTCATTGGATGAACAATTAGGTCATTTTCGTCCACCCTAGGCTAATTCTTGTCCAATTAGGGTTTCTAACTAATCTTGTGCATCCAATTGGTCTTTTGTGTCATTGGATGAACAATTAGGTCATTTTCGTCCTCCCTAGGCTAATTCTTGTCCAATTAGGGTTTCTAACCAATCTTGTGCATCCAATAGGTGTTTTGTGTCATTGGATGAACATTTAGGTCATTTTCGTCCCCCCTAAACTTAATCTTGTCCAATTAGGGTTTCTAACCAATCTTGTGCATCCAATAGGTGTTTTTGTGTCATTGGATGAACATATAGGTCATTTTCGTCCACCCTAGGTTAATTCTTGTCCAATTAGGGTTTCTAACCAATCTTGTGCATCCAATTGGTGTTTTGTGTCATTGGATGAACAATTAGGTCATTTTCGTCCTCCCGATGCTAATTCTTGTCCAATTAGGGTTTTTAACCAATCTTGTGCATCCAATAGGTGTTTTGTGTCATTGGATGAACATTTAGGTCATTTTCGTCCTCCCTTAACTTAATCTTGTCCAATTAGGGTTTCTAACCAATCTTGTGCATCCAATAGGTGTTTTTGTGTCATTGGATGAACAATTAGGTTATTTTCGTCCTCCCTCAGCTAATTCTTGTCCAATTAGGGCTTTTGACCAATCTTGTGCATCCAATAGGTGTTTTGTGTCATTGGATGAACACTTAGGTCATTTTCGTCCTCCCTAGGCTTATTCTTTTCCAATTAGGGTTTCTAACCAATCTTGTGCATCAAATAGGTGTTTTTGTGTCATTGGATGAACAATTAGGTCATTTTCGTCCTCCCTAGGCTAATTCTTGTCAAATTATGGTTTTTAACCAATCTTGTGCACCCAATAGGTGTTTTGTGTCATTGGATGAACATTTAGGTCATTTTTGTTCTCCCTACTCTTAATCTTGTCCAATTAGGGTTTCTAACCAATCTTGTGCATCCAATAGGTGTTTTTGTGTCATTGGATGAACAATTAGGTCATTTTCGTCCTCCCTAGGCTTATTCTTGTCCAATTAGGGTTTCTAACCAATCTTGTGCATCCAATTGGTGTTTTTGTGTCATTGGATGAACAATTAGGTCATTTTCGTCCTCCCTAGGCTAATTCTTGTTCAATTAGGGTTTCTAACCAATCTTGTGAATGAAATAGGTGTTTTTGTGTCATTGGATGAACAATTATGTCATTTTCGTCCTCCCTAGGCTAATTCTTGTCCAATTAGGGTTTCTAACCAATCTTGTGCATCCAATTGGTGTTTTTGTGTCATTGGATGAACAATTAGGTCATTTTCGTCCTCCCTAGGCTAATTCTTGTCCAATTAGGGTTTCTAACCAATCTTGTGAATGAAATAGGTGTTTTTGTGTCATTGGATGAACAATTATGTCATTTTCGTCCTCCCTAGGCTAATTCTTGTCAAATTATGGTTTTTAACCAATCTTGTGCATCCAATAGGTGTTTTGTGTCATTGGATGAACATTTAGGTCATTTTTGTTCTCCCTACTCTTAATCTTGTCCAATTAGGGTTTCTAACCAATCTTGTGCATCCAATAGTTGTTTTTGTGTCATTGGATGAACATATATGTCATTTTCGTCCTCCCTAAACTTAATCTTGTCCAATTAGGGTTTCTAACCAATCTTGTGCGTCCAATAGTTGTTTTGTGTCATTGGATGAACATTTAGGTCATTTTCGTCCTCCCTACACTTAATCTTGTCCAATTAGGGTTTTTAACCAATCTTGTGCATCCAATAGGTGTTTTGTGTCATTGGATGAACAATTAGGTCATTTTCGTCCTCCCTAGGCTAATTCTTTTCCAATTAGGGTTTTTAACCAATCTTTTGCATCCATAGGTGTTTTGTGTCATTTGATGAACAATTAGGTAATTTTCGTCCTCCCTAGGCTTATGCTTGTCTAATTAGGGTTTCTAACCAATCTTGTGCATCCAATAGGTGTTTTTCTGTCATTGGATGAACAATTAGGTCATTTTCATCCTCCCTAGGCTAATTCTTGTCCAATTAGGGTTTCTAACCAATCTTGTGCATCCAATAGGTGTTTTGTGTCATTGGATGAACAATTAGGTTATTTTCGTCCTCCCTCAGCTAATTCTTGTCCAATTAGGGCTTTTGACCAATCTTGTGCATCCAATAGGTGTTTTGTGTCATTGGATGAACACTTAGGTCATTTTCGTCCTCCCTAGGCTTATTCTTTTCCAATTAGGGTTTCTAACCAATCTTGTGCATCAAATAAGTGTTTTTGTGTCATTGGATGAACAATTAGGTCATTTTCGTCCTCCCTAGGCTAATTTTTGTCAAATTACGGTTTTTAACCAATCTTGTGCATCCAATAGGTGTTTTGTGTCATTGGATGAACATTTAGGTCATTTTCGTTCTCCCTACACTTAATCTTGTCCAATTAGGGTTTCTAACCAATCTTGTGCATCCAATAGGTGTTTTGTGTCATTGGATGACCAATTAGGTCATTTTCGTCCTCCCTAGGCTAATTCTTTTCCAATTAGGGTTTTTAACCAATCTTTTGCATCCATAGGTGTTTTGTGTCATTTGATGAACAATTAGGTCATTTTCGTCCTCCCTAGGCTTATGCTTGTCTAATTAGGGTTTCTAACCAATCTTGTGCATCCAATAGGTGTTTTTGTGTCATTGGATGAACAATTAGGTCATTTTCGTCCTCCCTAGGCTAATTCTTGTCCAATTAGGGTTTTTAACCAATCTTGTGCATCCAATAGGTGTTTTGTGTCATTGGATGAACATTTAGGTCATTTTCGTCCTCCCTAGGCTTATTCTTGTCCAATTAGGGTTTCTAACCAATCTTGTGCATCCAATTGGTGTTTTTGTGTCATTGGACGAACAATTAGATCATTTTCGTCCTCCCTAGGCTAATTCTTGTCCAATTAGGGTTTCTAACCAATCTTGTGAATGAAATAGGTGTTTTTGTGTCATTGGATGAACAATTATGTCATTTTCGTCCTCCCTAGGCTAATTCTTGTCAAATTATGGTTTTTAACCAATCTTGTGCATCCAATAGGTGTTTTGTGTCATTGGATGAACATTTAGGTCATTTTTGTTCTCCCTACTCTTAATCTTGTCCAATTAGGGTTTCTAACCAATCTTGTGCATCCAATAGTTGTTTTTGTGTCATTGGATGAACATATATGTCATTTTCGTCCTCCCTAAACTTAATCTTGTTCAATTAGGGTTTCTAACCAATCTTGTGCATCCAATAGGTGTTTTGTGTCATTGGATGAACAATTAGGTCATTTTCGTCCTACCTAGGCTAATTCTTGTCCAATTGGGGTTTCTAACCAATCTTGTGCATCCAATTGGTGTTTTGTGTCATTGGATGAACAATTAGGTTATTTTTGTCCTCCCTAGGCTTATTCTTGTCCAATTAGGGTTTCTAACCAATCTTGTGCTTCAAATAGGTGTTTTTGTGTCATTGGATGAACAATTAGGTCATTTTCGCCCTCCCTAGGCTAATTCTTGTCAAATTACGGTTTTTAACCAATCTTGTGCATCCAATAGGTGTTTTTGTGTCATTGGATGATCATTTAGGTCATTTTCGTTCTCCTTAAACTTAATCTTGTCCAATTAGGGTTTCTGACCAATCTTGTGCATCCAATAGGTATTTTTGTGTCATTGGACAAACAATTAGATCATTTTCGTCCTCCCCAGGCTAATTCTTGTCCAATTAGGTTTTTAACAAATCTTGTGCATCCAATAGGTGTTTTTGTGTCATTGGATGAACATTTAGGTCATTTTCGTCCTCCCTTAACTTAATATTGTCCAATTAGGGTTTCTAACCAATCTTGTGCATCCAATAGGTGTTTTTGTGTCATTGGATGCACAATTAGGTGATTTACGTCCTCCCTCAGCTAATTCTTGTCCAATTAGGGCTTTTGACCAATCTTGTGCATCCAATAGGTGTTTTGTGTCATTGGATGAACACTTAGGTCATTTTCGTCCTCCCTAGGCTTATTCTTTTCCAATTAGGGTTTCTAACCAATCTTGTACATCAAATAGGTGTTTTTGTGTCATTGGATGAACAATTAGGTCATTTTCGTCCTCCCTAGGCTAATTCTTGTCAAATTATGGTTTTTAACCAATCTTGTGCACCCAATAGGTGTTTTGTGTCATTGGATGAACATTTAGGTCATTTTTGTTCTCCCTACTCTTAATCTTGTCCAATTAGGGTTTCTAACCAATCTTGTGCATCCAATAGGTGTTTTTGTGTCATTGGATGAACAATTAGGTCATTTTCGTCCTCCCTAGGCTTATTCTTGTCCAATTAGGGTTTCTAACCAATCTTGTGCATCCAATTGGTGTTTTTGTGTCATTGGATGAACAATTAGGTCATTTTCGTCCTCCCTAGGGTTATTCTTGTCCAATTAGGGTTTCTAACCAATCTTGTGCATCCAATTGGTGTTTTTGTGTCATTGGATGAACAATTAGGTCATTTTCGTCCTCCCTAGGCTAATTCTTGTCCAATTAGGGTTTCTAACCAATCTTGTGAATGCAATAGGTGTTTTTGTGTCATTGGATGAACAATTATGTCATTTTCGTCCTCCCTAGGCTAATTCTTGTCAAATTATGGTTTTTAACCAATCTTGTGCATCCAATAGGTGTTTTGTGTCATTGGATGAACATTTAGGTCATTTTTGTTCTCCCTACTCTTAATCTTGTCCAATTAGGGTTTCTAACCAATCTTGTGCATCCAATAGTTGTTTTTGTGTCATTGGATGAACATATATGTCATTTTCGTCCTCCCTAGGCTAATTCATGTCCAATTAGGGTTTTTAACCAATCTTGTGCATCCAATAGGTGTTTTGTGTCTTTGGATGAACAATTAGGTTATTTTCATCCTCCCTAGGCTAATTCATGTCCAATTAGGGTTTTTAACCAATCTTGTGCATCCAATAGGTGTTTTGTGTCATTGGATGAACAATTAGGTCATTTTCGTCCTCCCTAGGCTTATTCTTGTCCAATTAGGGTTTCTAACCAATCTTGTGCATCCAATTGGTGTTTTTGTGTCATTGGACGAACAATTAGATCATTTTCGTCCTCCCTAGGCTAATTCTTGTCCAATTAGGGTTTCTAACCAATCTTGTGAATGAAATAGGTGTTTTTGTGTCATTGGATGAACAATTATGTCATTTTCGTCCTCCCTAGGCTAATTCTTGTCAAATTATGGTTTTTAACCAATCTTGTGCATCCAATAGGTGTTTTGTGTCATTGGATGAACATTTAGGTCATTTTTGTTCTCCCTACTCTTAATCTTGTCCAATTAGGGTTTCTAACCAATCTTGTGCATCCAATAGTTGTTTTTGTGTCATTGGATGAACATATATGTCATTTTCGTCCTCCCTAAACTTAATCTTGTTCAATTAGGGTTTCTAACCAATCTTGTGCATCCAATAGGTGTTTTGTGTCATTGGATGAACAATTAGGTCATTTTCGTCCTACCTAGGCTAATTCTTGTCCAATTGGGGTTTCTAACCAATCTTGTGCATCCAATTGGTGTTTTGTGTCATTGGATGAACAATTAGGTTATTTTTGTCCTCCCTAGGCTTATTCTTGTCCAATTAGGGCTTTTGACCAATCTTGTGCATCCAATAGGTGTTTTGTGTCATTGGATGAACACTTAGGTCATTTTCGTCCTCCCTAGGCTTATTCTTTTCCAATTAGGGTTTCTAACCAATCTTGTGCATCCAATAGGTGTTTTTGTGTCATTGGATGAACAATTAGGTCATTTTCGTCCTCCCTAGGCTAATTCTTGTCCAATTAGGGTTTTTAACCAATCTTGTGCATCCAATTGGTGTTTTGTGTCATTGGATGAACAATTAGGTCATTTTCGTCCTCCCTAGGCTAATTCTTGTCCAATTAGGGTTTCTAACCAATCTTGTGCATCCAATAGGTGTTTTTGTGTCATTGGATGAACAATTAGGTCATTTTCATCCTCCCTAGGCTAATTCATGTCCAATTAGGGTTTTTTTACCAATCTTGTGCATGCAATAGGTGTTTTGTGTCATTGGATGAACAATTAGGTCATTTTCGTCCTCCCTAGGCTAATTCTTGTCCAATTAGGGTTTCTAACCAATCTTGTGCATCCAATAGGTGTTTTGTGTCATTGGATGAACATTTAGGTCATTTTCGTCCTCCCTACACTTAATCTTGTCCAATTAGGGTTTTTAACCAATGTTGTGTATCCAATAGGTGTTTTGTGTCATTGGATGAACAATTAGGTCATTTTCGTCCTCCCTAGGCTAATTCTTGTCCAATTAGGGTTTTTAACCAATCTTGTGCATCCAATAGGTGTTTTGTGTCATTTGATGAACATTTAGTTCATTTTCGTCCTCCCTAGGCTTATGCTTGTCCAATTAGGGTTTCTAACCAATATTGTGCATCCAATAGGTGTTTTTGTGTCATTAGATGAACATTTAGGTCATTTCCGTCCTCCCTTAACTTAATCTTGTCAAATTAGGGTTTCTAACCAATCTTGTGCATCCAATAGGTGTTTTTGTGTCATTGGATGAACAATTAGGTTATTTTTGTCCTCCCTAGGCTTATTCTTGTCCAATTAGGGTTTCTAACCAATCTTGTGCTTCAAATAGGTGTTTTTGTGTCATTGGATGAACAATTAGGTTATTTTCGTCCTCCCTCAGCTAATTCTTGTCCAATTAGGGCTTTTGACCAATCTTGTGCATCCAATAGGTGTTTTGTGTCATTTGATGAACATTTAGTTCATTTTCGTCCTCCCTAGGCTTATGCTTGTCCAATTAGGGTTTCTAACCAATCTTGTGCATTCAATAGGTGTTTTTGTGTCATTAGACGAACATTTAGGTCATTTCCGTCCTCCCTTAACTTAATCTTGTCCAATTAGGGTTTCTAACCAATCTTGTGCATCCAATAGGTGTTTTTGTGTCATTGGATGAACAATTAGGTTATTTTTGTCCTCCCTAGGCTTATTCTTGTCCAATTAGGGTTTCTAACCAATCTTGTGCTTCAAATAGGTGTTTTTGTGTCATTGGATGAACAATTAGGTTATTTTCGTCCTCCCTCAGCTAATTCTTGTCCAATTAGGGCTTTTGACCAATCTTGTGCATCCAATAGGTGTTTTGTGTCATTGGATGAACACTTAGGTCATTTTCGTCCTCCCTAGGCTAATTCTTGTCCAATTAGGGTTTCTAACCAATCTTGTGCATCCAATAGGTGTTTTGTGTCATTGGATGAACAATTAGGTCATTTTCGTCCTCCCTAGGCTAATTCATTTCCAATTAGGGTTTCTAACCAATCTTGTGCATCCAATAGGTGTTTTGTGTCATTGGATGAACAATTAGGTCATTTTCATCCTCCCTAGGCTAATTCATGTCCAATTAGGGTTTTTAACCAATCTTGTGCATCCAATAGGTGTTTTGTGTCATTGGATGAACAATTAGGTTATTTTTGTCCTCCCTAGGCTTATTCTTGTCCAATTAGGGTTTCTAACCAATCTTGTGCTTCAAATAGGTGTTTTTGTGTCATTGGATGAACAATTAGGTCGTTTTCGCCCTCCCTAGGCTAATTCTTGTCAAATTACGGTTTTTAACCAATCTTGTGCATCCAATAGGTGTTTTTGTGTCATTGGATGATCATTTAGGTCATTTTCGTTCTCCTTAAACTTAATCTTGTCCAATTAGGGTTTCTAACCAATCTTGTGCATCCAATAGGTATTTTTGTGTCATTGGACAAACAATTAGATCATTTTCGTCCTCCCCAGGCTAATTCTTGTCCAATTAGGTTTTTAACAAATCTTGTGCATCCAATAGGTGTTTTTGTGTCATTGGATGAACATTTAGGTCATTTTCGTCCTCCCTTAACTTAATATTGTCCAATTAGGGTTTCTAACCAATCTTGTGCATCCAATAGGTGTTTTTGTGTCATTGGATGCACAATTAGGTGATTTTCGTCCTCCCTCAGCTAATTCTTGTCCAATTAGGGCTTTTGACCAATCTTGTGCATCCAATAGGTGTTTTGTGTCATTGGATGAACACTTAGGTCATTTTCGTCCTCCCTAGGCTTATTCTTTTCCAATTAGGGTTTCTAACCAATCTTGTGCATCAAATAGGTGTTTTTGTGTCATTGGATGAACAATTAGGTCATTTTCGTCCTCCCTAGGCTAATTCTTGTCAAATTATGGTTTTTAACCAATCTTGTGCACCCAATAGGTGTTTTGTGTCATTGGATGAACATTTAGGTCATTTTTTTTCTCCCTACTCTTAATCTTGTCCAATTAGGGTTTCTAACCAATCTTGTGCATCCAATAGGTGTTTTTGTGTCATTGGATGAACAATTAGGTCATTTTCGTCCTCCCTAGGCTAATTCTTGTCCAATTAGGGTTTCTAACCAATCTTGTGCATCCAATAGGTGTTTTGTGTCATTGGATGAACAATTAGGTCATTTTCGTCCTCCCTAGGCTAATTCATGTCCAATTATGGTTTTTAACCAATCTTGTGCATGCAATAGGTGTTTTGTGTCATTGGATGAACAATTAGGTCATTTTCGTCCTCCCTAGGCTAATTCTTGTCCAATTAGGGTTTCTAACCAATCTTGTGCATCCAATAGGTGTTTTGTGTCATTGGATGAACATTTAGGTCATTTTCGTCCTCCCTACACTTAATCTTGTCCAATTAGGGTTTTTAACCAATGTTGTGTATCCAATAGGTGTTTTGTGTCATTGGATGAATAATTAGGTCATTTTCGTCCTCCCTAGGCTAATTCTTGTCCAATTAGGGTATTTAACCAATCTTGTGCATCCAATAGGTGTTTTGTGTCATTTGATGAACATTTAGTTCATTTTCGTCCTCCCTAGGCTTATGCTTTTCCAATTAGGGTTTCTAACCAATCTTGTGCATTCAATAGGTGTTTTTGTGTCATTAGACGAACATTTAGGTCATTTCCGTCCTCCCTTAACTCAATCTTGTCCAATTAGGGTTTCTAACCAATCTTGTGCATCCAATAGGTGTTTTTGTGTCATTGGATGAACAATTAGGTTATTTTTGTCCTCCCTAGGCTTATTCTTGTCCAATTAGGGTTTCTAACCAATCTTGTGCTTCAAATAGGTGTTTTTGTGTCATTGGATGAACAATTAGGTTATTTTCGTCCTCCCTCAGCTAATTCTTGTCCAATTAGGGCTTTTGACCAATCTTGTGCATCCAATAGGTGTTTTGTGTCATTTGATGAACATTTAGTTCATTTTCGTCCTCCCTAGGCTTATGCTTGTCCAATTAGGGTTTCTAACCAATCTTGTGCATTCAATAGGTGTTTTTGTGTCATTAGACGAACATTTAGGTCATTTCCGTCCTCCCTTAACTTAATCTTGTCCAATTAGGGTTTCTAACCAATCTTGTGCATCCAATAGGTGTTTTTGTGTCATTGGATGAACAATTAGGTTATTTTTGTCCTCCCTAGGCTTATTCTTGTCCAATTAGGGTTTCTAACCAATCTTGTGCTTCAAATAGGTGTTTTTGTGTCATTGGATGAACAATTAGGTCATTTTCGCCCTCCCTAGGCTAATTCTTGTCAAATTACGGTTTTTAACCAATCTTGTGCATCCAATAGGTGTTTTTGTGTCATTGGATGATCATTTAGGTCATTTTCGTTCTCCTTAAACTTAATCTTGTCCAATTAGGGTTTTTGACCAATCTTCTGCATCCAATAGGTGTTTTTGTGTCATTGGACAAACAATTAGATCATTTTCGTTCTCCCTACACATAATCTTGTCCAATTAGGGTTTTTAACCAATGTTGTGCATCCAATAGGTGTTTTGTGTCATTGGATGAACAATTAGGTCATTTTCGTCCTCCCTAGGCTAATTCTTGTCCAATTAGGATTTTTAACCAATCTTGTGCATCCAATAGGTGTTTTGTGTCATTGGATGAACATTTAGGTCATTTTCGTCCTCCCTACACATAATCTCTTCCAATTAGGGTTTTTAACCAATGTTGTGCATCCAATAGGTGTTTTGTGTCATTGGATGAACAATTAGGTCATTTTCGTCCTCCCTAGGCTAATTCTTGTCCAATTAGGATTTTTAACCAATCTTGTGCATCCAATAGGTGTTTTGTGTCATTTGATGAACATTTAGTTCATTTTCGTCCTCCCTAGGCTTATGCTTGTCCAATTAGGGTTTCTAACCAATCTTGTGCATCCAATAGGTGTTTTTGTGTCATTAGATGAACATTTAGGTCATTTTCGTCCTCCCTAGGCTTATGCTTGTCCAATTAGGGTTTCTAACCAATCTTGTGCATCCAATAGGTGTTTTTGTGTCATTAGATGAACATTTAGGTCATTTTCGACCTCCCTTAACTTAATCTTGTCCAATTAGGGTTTCTAACCAATCTTGTGCATCCAATAGGTGTTTTTGTGTCATTGGATGAACAATGAGGTCATTTTCGTCCTCCCTAGGCTAATTCTTGTCAAATTACGGTTTTTAACCAATCTTGTGCATCCAATAGGTGTTTTTGTGTCATTGGATGATCATTTAGGTCATTTTCGTTCTCCCTAAACTTAATCTTGTCCAATTAGCGTTTCTGACCAATCTTGTGCATCCAATAGGTGTTTTTGTGTAATTGGACGAACAATTAGATCATTTTCGTCCTCCCTAGGCTAATTCTTGTCCAATTAGGTTTTTAACGAATCTTGTGCATCCAATAGGTGTTTTTTTGTCATTGGATGAACATTTAGGTCATTTTCGTGGTCCCTTAACTTAATCTTGTCCTATTAGGGTTTCTAACCAATCTTGTGCATCCAATAGGTGTTTTTGTGTCATTGGATGAACAATTAGGTTATTTTCGTCCTCCCTCAGCTAATTCTTGTCCAATTAAGGCTTTTGACCAATCTTGTGCATCCAATAGGTGTTTTGTGTCATTAGATGAACATTTAGGTCATTTCCGTCCTCCCTTAACTTAATCTTGTCAAATTAGGGTTTCTAACCAATCTTGTGCATCCAATAGGTGTTTTTGTGTCATTGGATGAACAATTAGGTTATTTTTGTCCTCCCTAGGCTTATTCTTGTCCAATTAGGGTTTCTAACCAATCTTGTGCTTCAAATAGGTGTTTTTGTGTCATTGGATGAACAATTAGGTCATTTTCGCCCTCCCTAGGCTAATTCTTGTCAAATTACGGTTTTTAACCAATCTTGTGCATCCAATAGGTGTTTTTGTGTCATTGGATGATCATTTAGGTCATTTTCGTTCTCCTTAAACTTAATCTTGTCCAATTAGGGTTTCTGACCAATCTTGTGCATCCAATAGGTATTTTTGTGTCATTGGACAAACAATTAGATCATTTTCGTCCTCCCCAGGCTAATTCTTGTCCAATTAGGTTTTTAACAAATCTTGTGCATCCAATAGGTGTTTTTGTGTCATTGGATGAACATTTAGGTCATTTTCGTCCTCCCTTAACTTAATCTTGTCCAATTAGGGTTTCTAACCAATCTTGTGCATCCAATAGGTGTTTTTGTGTCATTGGATGAACAATTAGGTTATTTTCGTCCTCCCTCAGCTAATTCTTGTCCAATTAGGGCTTTTGACCAATCTTGTGCATCCAATAGGTGTTTTGTGTCATTGGATGAACACTTAGGTCATTTTCGTCCTCCCTAGGCTTATTCTTTTCCAATTAGGGTTTCTAACCAATCTTGTGCATCAAATAGGTGTTTTTGTGTCATTGGATGAACAATTAGGTCATTTTCGTCCTCCCTAGGCTAATTTTTGTCAAATTACGGTTTTTAACCAATCTTGTGCATCCAATAGGTGTTTTGTGTCATTGGATGAACATTTAGGTCATATTCGTTCTCCCTACACTTAATCTTGTCCAATTAGGGTTTCTAACCAATCTTGTGCATCCAATAGGTGTTTTGTGTCATTGGATGACCAATTAGGTCATTTTCGTCCTCCCTAGGCTAATTCTTTTCCAATTAGGGTTTTTAACCAATCTTTTGCATCCATAGGTGTTTTGTGTCATTTGATGAACAATTAGGTAATTTTCGTCCTCCCTAGGCTTATGCTTGTCTAATTAGGGTTTCTAACCAATCTTGTGCATCCAATAGGTGTTTTTGTGTCATTGGATGAACAATTAGGTCATTTTCGTCCTCCCTAGGCTAATTCTTGTCAAATTACGGTTTTTAACCAATCTTGTGCATCCAATAGGTGTTTTGTGTCATTGGATGAACATTTAGGTCATTTTCGTTCTCCCTACACTTAATCTTGTCCAATTAGGGTTTCTAACCAATCTTGTGCATCCAATAGGTGTTTTGTGTCATTGGATGACCAATTAGTTCATTTTCGTCCTCCCTAGGCTAATTCTTTTCCAATTAGGGTTTTTAACCAATCTTTTGCATCCATAGGTGTTTCGTGTCATTTGATGAACAATTAGGTCATTTTCGTCCTCCCTAGGCTTATGGTTGTCTAATTAGGGTTTCTAACCAATCTTGTGCATCCAATAGGTGTTTTTGTGTCATTGGATGAACAATTAGGTCATTTTCGTCCTCCCTAGGCTAATTCTTGTCCAATTAGGGCTTTTGACCAATCTTGTGCATCCAATAGGTGTTTTGTGTCATTGGATGAACATTTAGGTCATTTTCGTCCTCCCTACACTTAATCTTGTCCAATTAGGGTTTTTAACCAATCTTGTGCATCCAATAGGTGTTTTGTGTCATTGGATGAATATTTAGGTCATTTTCATCATCCCTACACTTAACCTTGTCTAATTAGGGTTTTTAACCAATCTTGTGTATCCAATTGGTGTTTTAGTGTAATTGGATGAACAATTAGATCATTTTCGTCCTCCCTAGGATAATTCTTGTCCAATTAGGGTTTTTAACCAATCTTGTGCATCCAATAGGTGTTTTGTGTCATTGGATGAACATTTAGGTCATTTTCGTCCTCCCTACACTTAATCTTGTCCAATTAGGGTTTTTAACCAATCTTGTGCATCCAATAGGTGTTTTTGTGTAATTAGATGAACATTTAGCTCATTTTCGTTCTCCCTAAACTTAATCTTGTCCAATCAGGGTTTCTGACCAATCTTGTGCATCCAATAGGTGTTTTTGTGTCATTGGATGAACAATTAGGTCATTTTCGTCCTCCCTAGGCTAATTCTTGTCCAATTAGGGTTTTTAACGAAACTTGTGCATCCAATAGGTGTTTGTGTCATTGGATGAACATATAGGTCATTTTCGTCCTCCCTACACTTAATATTGTCCAATTAGGGTTTCTAACCAATCTTGTGCATCCAATTGTTGTTTTTGTCTCATTGGATGAACATTGATGTCATTTTCGTCCTCCCTAAACTTAATCTCTTCCAATTAGGGTTTCTAACCAATCTTGTGCATCCAATAGGTGTTTTTGTGTAATTGGATGAACAATTAGGTCATTTTCGTCCTCCCTAGGCTAATTCTTGTCCAATTAGGGTTCTTAACCAATCTTGTGCATCCAATAGGTGTTTTGTGTCATTGGATGAACATTTATATCATTTTCGTCCTCCCTAAACTTAATCTCTTCCAATAGGTGTTTTTGTGTCATTGGATGAACAATTAGGTCATTTTCGTGCTCCCTAGGCTTATTCTTGTCCAATTAGGGTTATTAACCAATCTTGTGCATCCAATAGGTGTTTTTGTGTCATTGGATGAACAATTAGGTCATTTTCGTCCTCCCTAGGCTAATTCTTGTCCAATTAGGGTTTCTAACCAATCTTGTGCATCCAATAGGTGTTTTGTGTCATTGGATGAACATTTAGGTCATTTTCGTCCTCCCTAAACTTAATCTTGTCCAATTAGGGTTTCTTACCAATCTTGTGCATCCAATAGGTGTTTTTGTGTCATTGGATGAACAATTAGGTCATTTTCGTCCTCCCTAGGCTAATTCTTGTCCAATTAGGGTTTCTAACCAATCTTGTGCATCCAATAGGTGTTTTGTGTCATTGGATGAACAATTAGGTCATTTTCGTCCTCCCTAGGCTTATTCTTGTCCAATTAGGGTTTCTAACCAATCTTGTGAATGAAATAGGTTTTTTTGTGTCATTGGATGAACAATTATGTCATTTTCGTCCTCCCTAGGCTAATTCTTGTCAAATTATGGTTTTTAACCAATCTTGTGCATCCAATAGGTGTTTTGTGTCATTGGATGAACATTTAGGTCATTTTTGTTCTCCCTACTCTTAATCTTGTCCAATTAGGGTTTCTAACCAATCTTGTGCATCCAATAGTTGTTTTAGTGTCATTGGATGAACATATATGTCATTTTCGTCCTCCCTAAACTTAATCTTGTCCAATTAGGGTTTCTAACCAATCTTGTGAATGAAATAGGTGTTTTTGTGTCATTGGATGAACAATTATGTCATTTTCGTCCTCCCTAGGCTAATTCTTGTCAAATTATGGTTTTTAACCAATCTTGTGCATCCAATAGGTGTTTTGTGTCATTGGATGAACAATTAGGTCATTTTCGTCCTCACTAGGCTTATTCTTGTCCAATTAGGGTTTCTAACCAATCTTGTGCATCCAATTGGTGTTTTTGTGTCATTGGATGAACAATTAGGTCATTTTCGTCCTCCCTAGGCTAATTCTTGTCCAATTAGGGTTTCTAACCAATCTTGTGAATGAAATAGGTGTTTTTGTGTCATTGGATGAACAATTATTTCATTTTCGTCCTCCCTAGGCTAATTCTTGTCAAATTATGGTTTTTAACCAATCTTGTGCATCCAATAGGTGTTTTGTGTCATTGGATGAACATTTAGGTCATTTTTGTTCTCCCTACTCTTAATCTTGTCCAATTAGGGTTTCTAACCAATCTTGTGCATCCAATAGTTGTTTTTGTGTCGTTGGATGAACATATATGTCATTTTCGTCCTCCCTAGGCTAATTCATGTCCAATTAGGGTTTTTAACCAATCTTGTGTATCCAATAGGTGTTTTGTGTCATTGGATGAACAATTAGGTCATTTTCATCCTCCCTAGGCTTATTCTTGTCCAATTAGGGTTTCTAACCAATCTTGTGCATCCAATTGGTGTTTTTGTGTCATTGGATGAACAATTAGGTCATTTTCGTCCTCCCTAGGCTTATTCTTGTCCAATTAGGGTTTCTAACCAATCTTGTGCATCCAATTGGTGTTTTTGTGTCATTGGATGAACAATTAGGTCATTTTCGTCCTCCCTAGGCTAATTCTTGTTCAATTAGGGTTTCTAACCAATCTTGTGAATGAAATAGGTGTTTTTGTGTCATTGGATGAACAATTATGTCATTTTCGTCCTCCCTAGGCTAATTCTTGTCCAATTAGGGTTTCTAACCAATCTTGTGCATCCAATTGGTGTTTTTGTGTCATTGGATGAACAATTAGGTCATTTTCGTCCTCCCTAGGCTAATTCTTGTCCAATTAGGGTTTCTAACCAATCTTGTGAATGAAATAGGTGTTTTTGTGTCATTGGATGAACAATTATGTCATTTTCGTCCTCCCTAGGCTAATTCTTGTCAAATTATGGTTTTTAACCAATCTTGTGCATCCAATAGGTGTTTTGTGTCATTGGATGAACATTTAGGTCATTTTTGTTCTCCCTACTCTTAATCTTGTCCAATTAGGGTTTCTAACCAATCTTGTGCATCCAATAGTTGTTTTTGTGTCATTGGATGAACATATATGTCATTTTCGTCCTCCCTAAACTTAATCTTGTCCAATTAGGGTTTCTAACCAATCTTGTGCGTCCAATAGTTGTTTTGTGTCATTGGATGAACATTTAGGTCATTTTCGTCCTCCCTACACTTAATCTTGTCCAATTAGGGTTTTTAACCAATCTTGTGCATCCAATAGGTGTTTTGTGTCATTGGATGAACAATTAGGTCATTTTCGTCCTCCCTAGGCTAATTCTTGTCCAATTAGGGTTTCTAACCAATCTTGTGCATCCAATAGTTGTTTTTGTGTCATTGGATGAACATATATGTCATTTTCGTCCTCCCTAAACTTAATCTTGTTCAATTAGGGTTTCTAACCAATCTTGTGCATCCAATAGGTGTTTTGTGTCATTGGATGAACAATTAGGTCATTTTCGTCCTACCTAGGCTAATTCTTGTCGAATTGGGGTTTCTAACCAATCTTGTGCATCCAATTGGTGTTTTGTGTCATTGGATGAACAATTAGGTTATTTTTGTCCTCCCTAGGCTTATTCTTGTCCAATTAGGGTTTCTAACCAATCTTGTGCTTCAAATAGGTGTTTTTGTGTCATTGGATGAACAATTAGGTCATTTTCGCCCTCCCTAGGCTAATTCTTGTCAAATTACGGTTTTTAACCAATCTTGTGCATCCAATAGGTGTTTTTGTGTCATTGGATGATCATTTAGGTCATTTTCGTTCTCCTTAAACTTAATCTTGTCCAATTAGGGTTTCTGACCAATCTTGTGCATCCAATAGGTATTTTTGTGTCATTGGACAAACAATTAGATCATTTTCGTCCTCCCCAGGCTAATTCTTGTCCAATTAGGTTTTTAACAAATCTTGTGCATCCAATAGGTGTTTTTGTGTCATTGGATGAACATTTAGGTCATTTTCGTCCTCCCTTAACTTAATCTTGTCCAATTAGGGTTTCTAACCAATCTTGTGCATCCAATAGGTGTTTTTGTGTCATTGGATGCACAATTAGGTGATTTTCGTTCTCCCTCAGCTAATTCTTGTCCAATTAGGGCTTTTGACCAATCTTGTGCATCCAATAGGTGTTTTGTGTCATTGGATGAACACTTAGGTCATTTTCGTCCTCCCTAGGCTTATTCTTTTCCAATTAGGGTTTCTAACCAATCTTGTGCATCAAATAGGTGTTTTTGTGTCATTGGATGAACAATTAGGTCATTTTTGTCCTCCCTAGGCTAATTCTTGTCAAATTATGGTTTTAACCAATCTTGTGCACCCAATAGGTGTTTTGTGTCATTGGATGAACATTTAGGTCATTTTTGTTCTCCCTACTCTTAATCTTGTCCAATTAGGGTTTCTAACCAATCTTATGCATCCAATAGTTGTTTTTGTGTCATTGGATGAACATATATGTCATTTTCGTCCTCCCTAAACTTAATCTTGTCCAATTAGGGTTTCTAACCAATCTGGTGCATCCAATAGGTGTTTTTGTGTCATTGGATGAACAATTAGGTCATTTTCGTCCTCCCTCGGCTAATTCTTGTCCAATTAGGGTTTCTAACCAATCTTGTGCATCCAATAGGTGTTTTGTGTCATTGGATGAACAATTAGGTCATTTTCGTCCTCCCTAGGCTAATTCATGTCCAATTAGGGTTTTTAACCAATCTTGTGCATGCAATAGGTGTTTTGTGTCATTGGATGAACAATTAGGTCATTTTCGTCCTCCCTAGGCTAATTCTTGTCCAATTAGGGTTTCTAACCAATCTTGTGCATCCAATAGGTGTTTTGTGTCATTGGATGAACATTTAGGTCATTGGATGAACATTTAGGTCATTTTCGTCCTCCCTACACTTAATCTTGTCCAATTAGGGTTTTTAACCAATGTTGTGTATCCAATAGGTGTTTTGTGTCATTGGATGAACAATTAGGTCATTTTCGTCCTCCCTAGGCTAATTCTTGTCCAATTAGGGTTTTTAACCAATCTTGTGCATCCAATAGGTGTTTTGTGTCATTTGATGAACATTTAGTTCATTTTCGTCCTCCCTAGGCTTATGCTTGTCCAATTAGGGTTTCTAACCAATCTTGTGCATCCAATAGGTGTTTTTGTGTCATTAGATGAACATTTAGGTCATTTTCGACCTCCCTTAACTTAATCTTGTCCAATTAGGGTTTCTAACCAATCTTGTGCATCCAATAGGTGTTTTTGTGTCATTGGATGAACAATGAGGTCATTTTCGTCCTCCCTAGGCTAATTCTTGTCAAATTACGGTTTTTAACCAATCTTGTGCATCCAATAGGTGTTTTTGTGTCATTGGATGATCATTTAGGTCATTTTCGTTCTCCCTAAACTTAATCTTGTCCAATTAGCGTTTCTAACCAATCTTGTGCATCCAATAGGTGTTTTTGTGTAATTGGACGAACAATTAGATCATTTTCGTCCTCCCTAGGCTAATTCTTGTCCAATTAGGTTTTTAACGAATCTTGTGCATCCAATAGGTGTTTTTTTGTCATTGGATGAACATTTAGGTCATTTTCGTGCTCCCTTAACTTAATCTTGTCCTATTAGGGTTTCTAACCAATCTTGTGCATCCAATAGGTGTTTTTGTGTCATTGGATGAACAATTAGGTTATTTTCGTCCTCCCTCAGCTAATTCTTGTCCAATTAAGGCTTTTGACCAATCTTGTGCATCCAATAGGTGTTTTGTGTCATTAGATGAACATTTAGGTCATTTCCGTCCTCCCTTAACTTAATCTTGTCAAATTAGGGTTTCTAACCAATCTTGTGCATCCAATAGGTGTTTTTGTGTCATTGGATGAACAATTAGGTTATTTTTGTCCTCCCTAGGCTTATTCTTGTCCAATTAGGGTTTCTAACCAATCTTGTGCTTCAAATAGGTGTTTTTGTGTCATTGGATGAACAATTAGGTCATTTTCGCCCTCCCTAGGCTAATTCTTGTCAAATTACGGTTTTTAACCAATCTTGTGCATCCAATAGGTGTTTTTGTGTCATTGGATGATCATTTAGGTCATTTTCGTTCTCCTTAAACTTAATCTTGTCCAATTAGGGTTTCTGACCAATCTTCTGCATCCAATAGGTGTTTTTGTGTCATTGGACAAACAATTAGATCATTTTCGTTCTCCCTACACATAATCTTGTCCAATTAGGGTTTTTAACCAATGTTGTGCATCCAATAGGTGTTTTGTGTCATTGGATGAACAATTAGGTCATTTTCGTCCTCCCTAGGCTAATTCTTGTCCAATTAGGATTTTTAACCAATCTTGTGCATCCAATAGGTGTTTTGTGTCATTGGATGAACATTTAGGTCATTTTCGTCCTCCCTACACATAATCTCTTCCAATTAGGGTTTTTAACCAATGTTGTGCATCCAATAGGTGTTTTGTGTCATTGGATGAACAATTAGGTCATTTTCGTCCTCCCTAGGCTAATTCTTGTCCAATTAGGATTTTTAACCAATCTTGTGCATCCAATAGGTGTTTTGTGTCATTTGATGAACATTTAGTTCATTTTCGTCCTCCCTAGGCTTATGCTTGTCCAATTAGGGTTTCTAACCAATCTTGTGCATCCAATAGGTGTTTTTGTGTCATTAGATGAACATTTAGGTCATTTTCGTCCTCCCTAGGCTTATGCTTGTCCAATTAGGGTTTCTAACCAATCTTGTGCATCCAATAGGTGTTTTTGTGTCATTAGATGAACATTTAGGTCATTTTCGACCTCCCTTAACTTAATCTTGTCCAATTAGGGTTTCTAACCAATCTTGTGCATCCAATAGGTGTTTTTGTGTCATTGGATGAACAATGAGGTCATTTTCGTCCTCCCTAGGCTAATTCTTGTCAAATTACGGTTTTTAACCAATCTTGTGCATCCAATAGGTGTTTTTGTGTCATTGGATGATCATTTAGGTCATTTTCGTTCTCCCTAAACTTAATCTTGTCCAATTAGCGTTTCTGACCAATCTTGTGCATCCAATAGGTGTTTTTGTGTAATTGGACGAACAATTAGATCATTTTCGTCCTCCCTAGGCTAATTCTTGTCCAATTAGGTTTTTAACGAATCTTGTGCATCCAATAGGTGTTTTTTTGTCATTGGATGAACATTTAGGTCATTTTCGTGGTCCCTTAACTTAATCTTGTCCTATTAGGGTTTCTAACCAATCTTGTGCATCCAATAGGTGTTTTTGTGTCATTGGATGAACAATTAGGTTATTTTCGTCCTCCCTCAGCTAATTCTTGTCCAATTAAGGCTTTTGACCAATCTTGTGCATCCAATAGGTGTTTTGTGTCATTAGATGAACATTTAGGTCATTTCCGTCCTCCCTTAACTTAATCTTGTCAAATTAGGGTTTCTAACCAATCTTGTGCATCCAATAGGTGTTTTTGTGTCATTGGATGAACAATTAGGTTATTTTTGTCCTCCCTAGGCTTATTCTTGTCCAATTAGGGTTTCTAACCAATCTTGTGCTTCAAATAGGTGTTTTTGTGTCATTGGATGAACAATTAGGTCATTTTCGCCCTCCCTAGGCTAATTCTTGTCAAATTACGGTTTTTAACCAATCTTGTGCATCCAATAGGTGTTTTTGTGTCATTGGATGATCATTTAGGTCATTTTCGTTCTCCTTAAACTTAATCTTGTCCAATTAGGGTTTCTGACCAATCTTGTGCATCCAATAGGTATTTTTGTGTCATTGGACAAACAATTAGATCATTTTCGTCCTCCCCAGGCTAATTCTTGTCCAATTAGGTTTTTAACAAATCTTGTGCATCCAATAGGTGTTTTTGTGTCATTGGATGAACATTTAGGTCATTTTCGTCCTCCCTTAACTTAATCTTGTCCAATTAGGGTTTCTAACCAATCTTGTGCATCCAATAGGTGTTTTTGTGTCATTGGATGAACAATTAGGTTATTTTCGTCCTCCCTCAGCTAATTCTTGTCCAATTAGGGCTTTTGACCAATCTTGTGCATCCAATAGGTGTTTTGTGTCATTGGATGAACACTTAGGTCATTTTCGTCCTCCCTAGGCTAATTCTTGTCCAATTAGGGTTTCTAACCAATCTTGTGCATCCAATAGGTGTTTTGTGTCATTGGATGAACAATTAGGTCATTTTCGTCCTCCCTAGGCTAATTCTTGTCCAATTAGGGTTTATAACAAATTTTGTGCATCCAATAGGTGTTTTGTGTCATTGGATGAACAATTAGGTCATTTTTGTCCTCCCTAGGCTAATTCTTGTCCAATTAGGGTTTTTAACCAATCTTGTGCATCCAATAGGTGTTTTGTGTCATTGGATGAACATTTAGGTCATTTTCGTCCTCCCTACACTTAATCTTGTCCAATTAGGGTTTTTAACCAATCTTGTGCATCCAATAGGTGTTTTGTGTCATTGGATGAACATTTAGGTCATTTTCGTCCTCCCTAAACTTAATCTTGTCCAATTCGGGTTTCTATCCAATCTTGTGCATCCAATAGGTGTTTTGTATCATTGGATGAACATTTAGGTCAATTTCGTCCTCCCTAATCTTAATATTGTCCAATTGGGGTTTCTAACCAATCTTGTGCATCCAATAGGTGTTTTTGTGTCATTAGATGAACAATTAGGTCATTTTCGTCCTCCCTAGGCTAATTCTTGTCCAATTAGGGTTTTTAACCAATCATGTGCATCCAATAGGTGTTTTGTGTCATTGGATGAACATTTAGGTCATTTTCGTCCTCCCTACACTTAATCTTGTCCAATTAGGGTTTCTAACCAATCTTTTGCATCCAATAGGTGTTTTGTGTCATTGGATGAACAATTAGGTCATTTTCGTCCTCCCTAGGCTAATTCTTTTCCAATTTGGGTTTTTAACCAATCTTGTGCATCCAATAGGTGTTTTGTGTCATTGGATGAACATTTAGGTCATTTTCGTCCTCCCTACACTTAATCTTGTCCAATTAGGGTTTTTAACCAATCTTGTGCATCCAATAGGTGTTTTGTGTCATTGGATGAACTTTTAGGTCATTTTCGTCCTCCCTGCACTTAATCTTGTCCAATTAGGGTTTTTAAACAATCTTGTGCATCCAATAGGTGTTTTGTGTCATTGGATGAACAATTAGGTCATTTTTGTCCTCCCTAAGCTTATTCTTGTCCTATTAGGGTTTCTAACCAATCTTGTGCATCCAATCGGTGTTTTGTGTCAGTGGAAGAATATTTAGGTCATTTTCGTCCTCCCTTCACTTAATCTGGTCCAATTAGAGTTTTTAACCAATCTTGTGCATCCAATAGGTGTTTTGTGTCATTGGATGAACATTTAGGTCATTTTCGTCCTCCCTACACTTAATCTTGTCCAATTAGGGTTTTTAACCAATCTTGTGCATCCAATAGGTGTTTTGTGTCATTGGATGAACATTTAGGTCATTTTCGTCTTCCCTACACTTAATGTAGTCCAATTAGGGTTTTTAACCAATCTTGTGCATCCATTAGGTGTTTTGTGTCATTGGATGAACATTTAGGTCATTTTCGTCCTCCCTAGGCTAATTCTTGTCCAATTAGGGTTTTTAACCAATCTTGTGCATCCAATAGGTGTTTTGTGTCATTGGATGAACAATTAGGTCATTTTTGTTCTCCCTACTCTTAATCTTGTCCAATTAGGGTTTCTAACCAATCTTGTGCATCCAATAGTTGTTTTTGTGTCATTGGATGAACATATATGTCATTTTCGTCCTCCCTAAACTTAATCTTGTCCAATTAGGGTTTCTAACCAATCTTGTGCATCCAATTGGTGTTTTTGTGTCATTGGATGAACAATTAGGTCATTTTCGTCCTCCCTAGGCTAATTCTTGTCCAATTAGGGTTTCTAACCAATCTTGTGAATGAAATAGGTGTTTTTGTGTCATTGGATGAACAATTATGTCATTTTCGTCCTCCCTAGGCTAATTCTTGTCAAATTATGGTTTTTAACCAATCTTGTGCATCCAATAGGTGTTTTGTGTCATTGGATGAACATTTAGGTCATTTTTGTTCTCCCTACTCTTAATCTTGTCCAATTAGGGTTTCTAACCAATCTTGTGCATCCAATAGTTGTTTTTGTGTCATTGGATGAACATATATGTCATTTTCGTCCTCCCTAAACTTAATCTTGTCCAATTAGGGTTTCTAACCAATCTTGTGCGTCCAATAGTTGTTTTGTGTCATTGGATGAACATTTAGGTCATTTTCGTCCTCCCTACACTTAATCTTGTCCAATTAGGGTTTTTAACCAATCTTGTGCATCCAATAGGTGTTTTGTGTCATTGGATGAACAATTAGGTCATTTTCGTCCTCCCTAGGCTAATTCTTGTCCAATTAGGGTTTCTAACCAATCTTGTGCATCCAATAGTTGTTTTTGTGTCATTGGATGAACATATATGTCATTTTCGTCCTCCCTAAACTTAATCTTGTTCAATTAGGGTTTCTAACCAATCTTGTGCATCCAATAGGTGTTTTGTGTCATTGGATGAACAATTAGGTCATTTTCGTCCTACCTAGGCTAATTCTTGTCGAATTGGGGTTTCTAACCAATCTTGTGCATCCAATTGGTGTTTTGTGTCATTGGATGAACAATTAGGTTATTTTTGTCCTCCCTAGGCTTATTCTTGTCCAATTAGGGTTTCTAACCAATCTTGTGCTTCAAATAGGTGTTTTTGTGTCATTGGATGAACAATTAGGTCATTTTCGCCCTCCCTAGGCTAATTCTTGTCAAATTACGGTTTTTAACCAATCTTGTGCATCCAATAGGTGTTTTTGTGTCATTGGATGATCATTTAGGTCATTTTCGTTCTCCTTAAACTTAATCTTGTCCAATTAGGGTTTCTGACCAATCTTGTGCATCCAATAGGTATTTTTGTGTCATTGGACAAACAATTAGATCATTTTCGTCCTCCCCAGGCTAATTCTTGTCCAATTAGGTTTTTAACAAATCTTGTGCATCCAATAGGTGTTTTTGTGTCATTGGATGAACATTTAGGTCATTTTCGTCCTCCCTTAACTTAATCTTGTCCAATTAGGGTTTCTAACCAATCTTGTGCATCCAATAGGTGTTTTTGTGTCATTGGATGCACAATTAGGTGATTTTCGTTCTCCCTCAGCTAATTCTTGTCCAATTAGGGCTTTTGACCAATCTTGTGCATCCAATAGGTGTTTTGTGTCATTGGATGAACACTTAGGTCATTTTCGTCCTCCCTAGGCTTATTCTTTTCCAATTAGGGTTTCTAACCAATCTTGTGCATCAAATAGGTGTTTTTGTGTCATTGGATGAACAATTAGGTCATTTTTGTCCTCCCTAGGCTAATTCTTGTCAAATTATGGTTTTAACCAATCTTGTGCACCCAATAGGTGTTTTGTGTCATTGGATGAACATTTAGGTCATTTTTGTTCTCCCTACTCTTAATCTTGTCCAATTAGGGTTTCTAACCAATCTTATGCATCCAATAGTTGTTTTTGTGTCATTGGATGAACATATATGTCATTTTCGTCCTCCCTAAACTTAATCTTGTCCAATTAGGGTTTCTAACCAATCTGGTGCATCCAATAGGTGTTTTTGTGTCATTGGATGAACAATTAGGTCATTTTCGTCCTCCCTCGGCTAATTCTTGTCCAATTAGGGTTTCTAACCAATCTTGTGCATCCAATAGGTGTTTTGTGTCATTGGATGAACAATTAGGTCATTTTCGTCCTCCCTAGGCTAATTCATGTCCAATTAGGGTTTTTAACCAATCTTGTGCATGCAATAGGTGTTTTGTGTCATTGGATGAACAATTAGGTCATTTTCGTCCTCCCTAGGCTAATTCTTGTCCAATTAGGGTTTCTAACCAATCTTGTGCATCCAATAGGTGTTTTGTGTCATTGGATGAACATTTAGGTCATTGGATGAACATTTAGGTCATTTTCGTCCTCCCTACACTTAATCTTGTCCAATTAGGGTTTTTAACCAATGTTGTGTATCCAATAGGTGTTTTGTGTCATTGGATGAACAATTAGGTCATTTTCGTCCTCCCTAGGCTAATTCTTGTCCAATTAGGGTTTTTAACCAATCTTGTGCATCCAATAGGTGTTTTGTGTCATTTGATGAACATTTAGTTCATTTTCGTCCTCCCTAGGCTTATGCTTGTCCAATTAGGGTTTCTAACCAATATTGTGCATCCAATAGGTGTTTTTGTGTCATTAGATGAACATTTAGGTCATTTCCGTCCTCCCTTAACTTAATCTTGTCAAATTAGGGTTTCTAACCAATCTTGTGCATCCAATAGGTGTTTTTGTGTCATTGGATGAACAATTAGGTTATTTTTGTCCTCCCTAGGCTTATTCTTGTCCAATTAGGGTTTCTAACCAATCTTGTGCTTCAAATAGGTGTTTTTGTGTCATTGGATGAACAATTAGGTTATTTTCGTCCTCCCTCAGCTAATTCTTGTCCAATTAGGGCTTTTGACCAATCTTGTGCATCCAATAGGTGTTTTGTGTCATTTGATGAACATTTAGTTCATTTTCGTCCTCCCTAGGCTTATGCTTGTCCAATTAGGGTTTCTAACCAATCTTGTGCATTCAATAGGTGTTTTTGTGTCATTAGACGAACATTTAGGTCATTTCCGTCCTCCCTTAACTTAATCTTGTCCAATTAGGGTTTCTAACCAATCTTGTGCATCCAATAGGTGTTTTTGTGTCATTGGATGAACAATTAGGTTATTTTTGTCCTCCCTAGGCTTATTCTTGTCCAATTAGGGTTTCTAACCAATCTTGTGCTTCAAATAGGTGTTTTTGTGTCATTGGATGAACAATTAGGTTATTTTCGTCCTCCCTCAGCTAATTCTTGTCCAATTAGGGCTTTTGACCAATCTTGTGCATCCAATAGGTGTTTTGTGTCATTGGATGAACACTTAGGTCATTTTCGTCCTCCCTAGGCTAATTCTTGTCCAATTAGGGTTTCTAACCAACCTTGTGCATCCAATAGGTGTTTTGTGTCATTGGATGAACAATTAGGTCATTTTCGTCCTCCCTAGGCTAATTCATTTCCAATTAGGGTTTCTAACCAATCTTGTGCATCCAATAGGTGTTTTGTGTCATTGGATGAACAATTAGGTCATTTTCATCCTCCCTAGGCTAATTCATGTCCAATTAGGGTTTTTAACCAATCTTGTGCATCCAATAGGTGTTTTGTGTCATTGGATGAACAATTAGGTTATTTTTGTCCTCCCTAGGCTTATTCTTGTCCAATTAGGGTTTCTAACCAATCTTGTGCTTCAAATAGGTGTTTTTGTGTCATTGGATGAACAATTAGGTCATTTTCGCCCTCCCTAGGCTAATTCTTGTCAAATTACAGTTTTTAACCAATCTTGTGCATCCAATAGGTGTTTTTGTGTCATTGGATGATCATTTAGGTCATTTTCGTTCTCCTTAAACTTAATCTTGTCCAATTAGGGTTTCTGACCAATCTTGTGCATCCAATAGGTATTTTTGTGTCATTGGACAAACAATTAGATCATTTTCGTCCTCCCCAGGCTAATTCTTGTCCAATTAGGTTTTTAACAAATCTTGTGCATCCAATAGGTGTTTTTGTGTCATTGGATGAACATTTAGGTCATTTTCGTCCTCCCTTAACTTAATCTTGTCCAATTAGGGTTTCTAACCAATCTTGTGCATCCAATAGGTGTTTTTGTGTCATTGGATGAACAATTAGGTTATTTTCGTCCTCCCTCAGCTAATTCTTGTCCAATTAGGGCTTTTGACCAATCTTGTGCATCCAATAGGTGTTTTGTGTCATTGGATGAACACTTAGGTCATTTTCGTCCTCCCTAGGCTAATTCTTGTCCAATTAGGGTTTCTAACCAATCTTGTGCATCCAATAGGTGTTTTGTGTCATTGGATGAACAATTAGGTCATTTTCGTCCTCCCTAGGCTAATTCATGTCCAATTAGGGTTTTTAACCAATCTTGTGCATGCAATAGGTGTTTTGTGTCATTGGATGAACAATTAGGTCATTTTCGTCCTCCCTAGGCTAATTCTTGTCCAATTAGGGTTTCTAACCAATCTTGTGCATCCAATAGGTGTTTTGTGTCATTGGATGAACATTTAGGTCATTGGATGAACATTTAGGTCATTTTCGTCCTCCCTACACTTAATCTTGTCCAATTAGGGTTTTTAACCAATGTTGTGTATCCAATAGGTGTTTTGTCTCATTGGATGAACAATTAGGTCATTTTCGTCCTCCCTAGGCTAATTCTTGTCCAATTAGTGTTTTTAACCAATCTTGTGCATCCAATAGGTGTTTTGTGTCATTTGATGAACATTTAGTTCATTTTCGTCCTCCCTAGGCTTATGCTTGTCCAATTAGGGTTTCTAACCAATCTTGTGCATTCAATAGGTGTTTTTGTGTCATTAGACGAACATTTAGGTCATTTCCGTCCTCCCTTAACTTAATCTTGTCCAATTAGGGTTTCTAACCAATCTTGTGCATCCAATAGGTGTTTTTGTGTCATTGGATGAACAATTAGGTTATTTTTGTCCTCCCTAGGCTTATTCTTGTCCAATTAGGGTTTCTAACCAATCTTGTGCTTCAAATAGGTGTTTTTGTGTCATTGGATGAACAATTAGGTCATTTTCGCCCTCCCTAGGCTAATTCTTGTCAAATTACGGTTTTTAACCAATCTTGTGCATCCAATAGGTGTTTTTGTGTCATTGGATGATCATTTAGGTCATTTTCGTTCTCCTTAAACTTAATCTTGTCCAATTAGGGTTTTTGACCAATCTTCTGCATCCAATAGGTGTTTTTGTGTCATTGGACAAACAATTAGATCATTTTCGTTCTCCCTACACATAATCTTGTCCAATTAGGGTTTTTAACCAATGTTGTGCATCCAATAGGTGTTTTGTGTCATTGGATGAACAATTAGGTCATTTTCGTCCTCCCTAGGCTAATTCTTGTCCAATTAGGATTTTTAACCAATCTTGTGCATCCAATAGGTGTTTTGTGTCATTGGATGAACATTTAGGTCATTTTCGTCCTCCCTACACATAATCTCTTCCAATTAGGGTTTTTAACCAATGTTGTGCATCCAATAGGTGTTTTGTGTCATTGGATGAACAATTAGGTCATTTTCGTCCTCCCTAGGCTAATTCTTGTCCAATTAGGATTTTTAACCAATCTTGTGCATCCAATAGGTGTTTTGTGTCATTGGATGAACATTTAGGTCATTTTCGTCCTCCCTACACTTAATCTTGTCCAATTAGGGTTTTTAACCAATCTTGTGCATCCAATAGGTGTGTTTGTGTCATTGGATGAACAATTAGGTCATTTTCGTCTTCCCTAGGCTAATTCTTGTCGAATTAGGGTTTTTAACCAATCTTGTGCATCCAATAGGTGTTTTGTGTCATTGGATGAACATTTAGGTCATTTTCGTCCTCCCTACACTTAATCTTGTCCAATTAGGGTTTTTAACCAATCTTGTGCATCCGATAGGTGTTTTGTGTCATTGGAAGAACATTTAGGTCATTTTCGTATTTTCGTCCTCCCTACACTTAATCTTGTCCAATTAGGGTTTTTAACCAATCTTGTGCATCCAATAGGTGTTTTGTGTCATTGGATGAACAATTAGGTCATTTTCGTCCTCCCTAGGCTAATTCTTGTCCAATTAGGGTTTCTAACCAATCTTGTGCATCCAATAGGTGTTTTTGTGTCATTGGATGAACAATTAGGTCATTTTCATCCTCCCTAGGCTAATTCATGTCCAATTAGGGTTTTTTTACCAATCTTGTGCATGCAATAGGTGTTTTGTGTCATTGGATGAACAATTAGGTCATTTTCGTCCTCCCTAGGCTAATTCTTGTCCAATTAGGGTTTCTAACCAATCTTGTGCATCCAATAGGTGTTTTGTGTCATTGGATGAACAATTAGGTCATTTTCGTCCTCCCTAGGCTTTTTCTTGTCCAATTAGGGTTTCTAACCAATCTTGTGCATCCAATTGGTGTTTTTGTGTCTTGGACGAACAATTAGATCATTTTCGTCCTCCCTAGGCTAATTCTTGTCCAATTAGGGTTTCTAACCAATCTTGTGAATGAAATAGGTGTTTTTGTGTCATTGGATGAACAATTATGTCATTTTCGTCCTCCCTAGGCTAATTCTTGTCAAATTATGGTTTTTAACCAATCTTGTGCATCCAATAGGTGTTTTGTGTCATTGGATGAACATTTAGGTCATTTTCGTTCTCCCTACACTTAATCTTGTCCAATTAGGGTTTCTAACCAATCTTGTGCATCCAATAGGTGTTTTGTGTCATTGGATGAACAACTAGGTCATTTTCGTCCTCCCTAGGCTAATTCTTGTCCAATTAGGGTTTTTAACCAATCTTCCGTATCGAATAGGTGTTTTGTGTCATTGGATGAACAATTATGTTATTTTCGTCCTCCCTAAACTTAATCTTGTCCAATTAGGGTTTCTAACCAATCTTGTGCATCCAATAGGTGTTTTTGTGTCTTTGGATGAACAATTAGGTCATTTTCATCCTCCCTAGGCTAATTCATGTCCAATTAGGGTTTTTAACCAATCTTGTGCATCCAATAGGTGTTTTTGTGTCATTGGATGAACAATTATGTCATTTTCGTCCTCCCTAGGCTAATTCTTGTCAAATTATGGTTTTTAACCAATCTTGTGCATCCAATAGGTGTTTTGTGTCATTGGATGAACATTTAGGTCATTTTTGTTCTCCCTACTCTTAATCTTGTCCAATTAGGGTTTCTAACCAATCTTGTGCATCCAATGGTTGTTTTTGTCTCATTGGATGAACATATATGCCATTTTCGTCCTCCCTAAACTCAATCTTGTCCAATTAGGGTTTCTAACCAATCTTGTGCATCCAATAGTTGTTTTTGTGTCATTGGATGAACATTTATGTCATTTTCGTCCTCCCTAAACTTAATCTTGTCCAATTAGGGTTTCTAACCAATCTTGTGCATCCAATAGGTGTTTTTGTGTCTTTGGATGAACAATTAGGTCATTTTCATCCTCCCTAGGCTAATTCATGTCCAATTAGGGTTTTTAACCAATCTTGTGCATCCAATAGGTGTTTTGTGTCATTGGATGAACAATTAGGTCATTTTCGTCCTCCCTAGGCTAATTCATTTCCAATTAGGGTTTCTAACCAATCTTGTGCATCCAATAGGTGTTTTGTGTCATTGGATGAACAATTAGGTCATTTTCATCCTCCCTAGGCTAATTCATGTCCAATTAGGGTTTTTAACCAATCTTGTGCATCCAATAGGTGTTTTGTGTCATTGGATGAACAATTAGGTTATTTTTGTCCTCCCTAGGCTTATTCTTGTCCAATTAGGGTTTCTAACCAATCTTGTGCTTCAAATAGGTGTTTTTGTGTCATTGGATGAACAATTAGGTCGTTTTCGCCCTCCCTAGGCTAATTCTTGTCAAATTACGGTTTTTAACCAATCTTGTGCATCCAATAGGTGTTTTTGTGTCATTGGATGATCATTTAGGTCATTTTCGTTCTCCTTAAACTTAATCTTGTCCAATTAGGGTTTCTAACCAATCTTGTGCATCCAATAGGTATTTTTGTGTCATTGGACAAACAATTAGATCATTTTCGTCCTCCCCAGGCTAATTCTTGTCCAATTAGGTTTTTAACAAATCTTGTGCATCCAATAGGTGTTTTTGTGTCATTGGATGAACATTTAGGTCATTTTCGTCCTCCCTTAACTTAATATTGTCCAATTAGGGTTTCTAACCAATCTTGTGCATCCAATAGGTGTTTTTGTGTCATTGGATGCACAATTAGGTGATTTTCGTCCTCCCTCAGCTAATTCTTGTCCAATTAGGGCTTTTGACCAATCTTGTGCATCCAATAGGTGTTTTGTGTCATTGGATGAACACTTAGGTCATTTTCGTCCTCCCTAGGCTTATTCTTTTCCAATTAGGGTTTCTAACCAATCTTGTGCATCAAATAGGTGTTTTTGTGTCATTGGATGAACAATTAGGTCATTTTCGTCCTCCCTAGGCTAATTCTTGTCAAATTATGGTTTTTAACCAATCTTGTGCACCCAATAGGTGTTTTGTGTCATTGGATGAACATTTAGGTCATTTTTGTTCTCCCTACTTTTAATCTTGTCCAATTAGGGTTTCTAACCAATCTTGTGCATCCAATAGGTGTTTTTGTGTCATTGGATGAACAATTAGGTCATTTTCGTCCTCCCTAGGCTAATTCTTGTCAAATTATGGTTTTTAACCAATCTTGTGCATCCAATAGGTGTTTTGTGTCATTGGATGAACAATTAGGTCATTTTCGTCCTCCCTAGGCTAATTCTTGTCCAATTAGGATTTTTAACCAATCTTGTACATCCAATAGGTGTTTTGTGTCATTTGATGAACATTTAGTTCATTTTCGTCCTCCCTAGGCTTATGCTTGTCCAATTAGGGTTTCTAACCAATCTTGTGCATCCAGTAGGTGTTTTTGTGTCATTAGATGAACATTTAGGTCATTTTCGTCCTCCCTACGCTTATGCTTGTCCAATTAGGGTTTCTAACCAATCTTGTGCATCCAATAGGTGTTTTTCTGTCATTAGATGAACATTTAGGTCATTTTCGTCCTCCCTTAACTTAATCTTCTCCAATTAGGGTTTCTAACCAATCTTCTGCATCCAATAGGTGTTTTTGTGTCATTGGATATGTGTTTTTGTGTCATTGGATGAACAATTAGGTCATTTTCGTCCTCCCTAGGCTAATTCTTGTCAAATTACGGTTTTTAACCAATCTTGTGCATCCAATAGGTGTTTTTGTGTCATTGGATGATCATTTAGGTCATTTTCGTTCTCCCTAAACTTAATCTTGTCCAATTAGGGTTTCTGACCAATCTTGTGCATCCAATAGGTGTTTTTGTGTCATTGGACGAACAATTAGATCATTTTCGTCCTCCCTAGGCTAATTCTTGTCCAATTAGGTTTTTAACGAATCTTATGCATCCAATAGGTGTTTTTGTGTCATTGGATGAACATTTAGGCCATTTTCGTCCTCCCTTAACTTAATCTTGTCCTATTAGGGTTTTTAACCAATCTTGTGCATCCAATAGGTGTTTTGTGTCATTGGATGAACAATTAGGTCATTTTCGTACTCCCTAGGCTAATTCTTGTCCAATTAGGGTTTCTAACCAATCTTGTGCATCCAATAGGTGTTTTTGTGTCATTGGATGAACAATTAGGTCATTTTCATCCTCCCTAGGCTAATTCATGTCCAATTAGGGTTTTTTTACCAATCTTGTGCATGCAATAGGTGTTTTGTGTCATTGGATGAACAATTAGGTCATTTTCGTCCTCCCTAGGCTAATTCTTGTCCAATTAGGGTTTCTAACCAATCTTGTGCATCCAATAGGTGTTTTGTGTCATTGGATGAACATTTAGGTCATTGGATGAACATTTAGGTCATTTTCGTCCTCCCTACACTTAATCTTGTCCAATTAGGGTTTTTAACCAATGTTGTGTATCCAATAGGTGTTTTGTGTCATTGGATGAACAATTAGGTCATTTTCGTCCTCCCTAGGCTAATTCTTGTCCAATTAGGGTTTTTAACCAATCTTGTGCATCCAATAGGTGTTTTGTGTCATTTGATGAACATTTAGTTCATTTTCGTCCTCCCTAGGCTTATGCTTGTCCAATTAGGGTTTCTAACCAATATTGTGCATCCAATAGGTGTTTTTGTGTCATTAGATGAACATTTAGGTCATTTCCGTCCTCCCTTAACTTAATCTTGTCAAATTAGGGTTTCTAACCAATCTTGTGCATCCAATAGGTGTTTTTGTGTCATTGGATGAACAATTAGGTTATTTTTGTCCTCCCTAGGCTTATTCTTGTCCAATTAGGGTTTCTAACCAATCTTGTGCTTCAAATAGGTGTTTTTGTGTCATTGGATGAACAATTAGGTCATTTTCGCCCTCCCTAGGCTAATTCTTGTCAAATTACGGTTTTTAACCAATCTTGTGCATCCAATAGGTGTTTTTGTGTCATTGGATGATCATTTAGGTCATTTTCGTTCTCCTTAAACTTAATCTTGTCCAATTAGGGTTTCTGACCAATCTTGTGCATCCAATAGGTATTTTTGTGTCATTGGACAAACAATTAGATCATTTTCGTCCTCCCCAGGCTAATTCTTGTCCAATTAGGTTTTTAACAAGTCTTGTGCATCCAATAGGTGTTTTTGTGTCATTGGATGAACATTTAGGTCATTTTCGTCCTCCCTTAACTTAATCTTGTCCAATTAGGGTTTCTAACCAATCTTGTCCATCCAATAGGTATTTTTGTGTCATTGGATGCACAATTAGGTGATTTTCGTCCTCCCTCAGCTAATTCTTGTCCAATTAGGGCTTTTGACCAATCTTGTGCATCCAATAGGTGTTTTGTGTCATTGGATGAACACTTAGGTCATTTTCGTCCTCCCTAGGCTTATTCTTTTCCAATTAGGGTTTCTAACCAATCTTGTGCATCAAATAGGTGTTTTTGTGTCATTGGATGAACAATTAGGTCATTTTCATCCTCCCTAGGCTAATTCATGTCCAATTAGGGTTTTTTTACCAATCTTGTGCATGCAATAGGTGTTTTGTGTCATTGGATGAACAATTAGGTCATTTTCGTACTCCCTAGGCTAATTCTTGTCCAATTAGGGTTTCTAACCAATCTTGTGCATCCAATAGGTGTTTTTGTGTCATTGGATGAACAATTAGGTCATTTTCATCCTCCGTAGGCTAATTCATGTCCAATTAGGGTTTTTTTACCAATCTTGTGCATGCAATAGGTGTTTTGTGTCATTGGATGAACAATTAGGTCATTTTCGTCCTCCCTAGGCTAATTCTTGTCCAATTAGGGTTTCTAACCAATCTTGTGCATCCAATAGGTGTTTTGTGTCATTGGATGAACATTTAGGTCATTTTCGTCCTCCCTACACTTAATCTTGTCCAATTAGGGTTTCTAACCAATCTTGTGCATCCAATAGTTGTTTTTGTGTCATTGGATGAACATTTATGTCATTTTCGTCCCCTCTAAACTTAATCTTGTCCAATTATGGTTTCTAACCAATCTTGTGCATCCAATAGGTGTTTTTGTGTCATTGGATGAACAATTAGGTCATTTTCGTCCTCCCTAGGCTAATTCTTGTCCAATTAGGGTTTCTAACCAATCTTGTGAATCAAATAGGTGTTTTTGTGTCATTGGATGAACAATTATGTCATTTTCGTCCTCCCTAGGCTAATTCTTGTCAAATTACGGTTTTTAACCAATCTTGTGCATCCAATAGGTGTTTTGTGTCATTGGATGAATATTTAGGTCATTTTTGTTCTCCCTACTCTTAATCTTGTCCAATTAGGGTTTCTAACCAATCTTGTGCATCCAATAGTTGTTTTTGTGTCATTGGATGAACATTTATGTCATTTTCGTCCTCTCTAAACTTAATCTTGTCCAATTATGGTTTCTAACCAATCTTGTGCATCCAATAGGTGTTTTTGTGTCATTGGATGAACAATTAGGTCATTTTCGTCCTCCCTAGGCTAATTCTTGTCCAATTAGGGTTTCTAACCAATCTTGTGCATCCAATAGGTGTTTTGTGTCATTGGATGAACATTTAGGTCATTTTCGTCCTCCCTACACTTAATCATGTCCAATTAGGTTTTTTAACCAATCTTGTGCATCCAATAGGTGTTTTGTGCATTGGATGAACATTTAGGTAATTTTCGTCCTCCCTACACTTAATCTTGTCCAATTAGGGTTTCTAACCAATCTTGTGCATCCAATAGGTGTTTTTGTGTCATTGGATGAACAATTAGGTCATTTTTGTCCTCGCTAGGCTAATTCTTATCCAATTAGGGTTTTTAACCAATCTTGTGCATCTAATAGGTGTTTTATGTCATTGGATGAACATTTAGGTCATTTTCGTCCTCCCTACACTTAATCTTGTCCAATTAGTGTTTTTAACCAATCTTGTGCATGTAATAGGTGTTTTGTGTCATTGGATGAACATTTACGTCATTTTCGTCCTCCCTAAACTTAATCTTGTCCAATTAGGGTTTTTAACCAATCTTGTGCATCCAATAAGCGTTTTGTGTCATTGGATGAACAATTAGGTCATTTTAGTCCTCCCTAGGCTAATTCTTTTCCAATTAGGGTTTTTAACCAATCTTGTGCATCTAATAGGTGTTTTGTGTCATTGGATGAACATTTAGGTCATTTTCATCCTCCCTACACTTAATCTTAGCCAATTAGGGTTTCTAACCAATCCTGTGCATGCAATAGGTGTTTTGTGTCATTGGATGAACAATTAGGTCATTTTTGTCCTCCCTAGGCTAATTCTTTTCCAATTAGGGTTTTTAACCAATCTTGTGCATCTAATAGGTGTTTTGTGTCATTGGATGAACATTTTCGTCATTTTCGTCCTCCCTAAACTTAATCTTGTCCAATTAGGGTTTCTAACCAATCTTGTGCATCCAATAGGTGTTTTTTTGTCATTGGATGAACAATTAGGTCATTTTCGTCCTCCCTAGGCTAATTCTTGTCCAATTAGGGTTTTTAACCAATCTTGTGCATCCAATAGGTGTTTTGTGTCATTGGATGAACATTTAGGTCATTTTCGTCCTCCCGGGGCTAATTCTTATCCAATTAGGGTTTTTAACCAATCTTGTGCATCCAATTGGTGTTTTTCTGTCATTGGATGAACAATTAGGTCATTTTCGTCTACCCTAGGCTAATTCTTGTCGAATTAGGGTTTTTAACCAATCTTGTGCATCCAATAGGTGTTTTGTATCATTGGACGAATATTTACGTCATTTTCGTCCTCCCTACACTTAACCTTGTCCAATTAGGGTTTCTAACCAATCTTGTGCATCCAATAGGTGTGTTTGTGTCATTGGATGAACAATTAGGTCATTTTCGTTCTCCCTAGGATAATTCTTGTCCAATTAGGGTTTTTAACCAATCTTGTGCATCCAATAGGTGTTTTGTGTCATTGGATGAACATTTAGGTCATTTTCGTCCTCCCTACACTTAATCTTGTCCAATTAGGGTTTTTAACCAATCTTGTGCATCCAATAGGTGTTTTTGTGTAATTAGATGAACATTTAGCTCATTTTCGTTCTCCCTAAACTTAATCTTGTCCAATCAGGGTTTCTGACCAATCTTGTGCATCCAATAGGTGTTTTTGTGTCATTGGATGAACAATTAGGTCATTTTCGTCCTCCCTAGGCTAATTCTTGTCCAATTAGGGTTTTTAACGAAACTTGTGCATCCAATAGGTGTTTGTGTCATTGGATGAACATATAGGTCATTTTCGTCCTCCCTACACTTAATATTGTCCAATTAGGGTTTCTAACCAATCTTGTGCATCCAATTGTTGTTTTTGTCTCATTGGATGAACATTGATGTCATTTTCGTCCTCCCTAAACTTAATCTCTTCCAATTAGGGTTTCTAACCAATCTTGTGCATCCAATAGGTGTTTTTGTGTAATTGGATGAACAATTAGGTCATTTTCGTCCTCCCTAGGCTAATTCTTGTCCAATTAGGGTTCTTAACCAATCTTGTGCATCCAATAGGTGTTTTGTGTCATTGGATGAACATTTATATCATTTTCGTCCTCCCTAAACTTAATCTCTTCCAATAGGTGTTTTTGTGTCATTGGATGAACAATTAGGTCATTTTCGTGCTCCCTAGGCTTATTCTTGTCCAATTAGGGTTATTAACCAATCTTGTGCATCCAATAGGTGTTTTTGTGTCATTGGATGAACAATTAGGTCATTTTCGTCCTCCCTAGGCTAATTCTTGTCCAATTAGGGTTTCTAACCAATCTTGTGCATCCAATAGGTGTTTTGTGTCATTGGATGAACATTTAGGTCATTTTCGTCCTCCCTACACTTAATCTTGTCCAATTAGGGTTTCTAACCAATCTTGTGCATCCAAGAGGTGTTTTTGTGTCATTGGATGAACAATTAGGTCATTTTCGTCCTCCCTAGGCTAATTCTTGTCCAATTAGGGTTTTTAACCAATCTTGTGCATCCAATAGGTGTTTTGTGTCATTGGATGAACATTTATGTCATTTTCGTCCTCCCTAAACTTAATCTTGTCCAATTAGGGTTTCTAACCAATCTTGTGCATCCAATAGGTGTTTTTGTGTCATTGGATGAACAATTAGGTCATTTTCGTCCACCCTAGGCTAATTCTTGTCCAATTAGGGTTTCTAACCAATCTTGTGCATCCAATTGGTCTTTTGTGTCATTGGATGAACAATTAGGTCATTTTCTTCCTCCCTAGGCTAATTCTTGTCTAATTAGGGTTTTTAACCAATCTTGTGCATCCAATAGGTGTTTTGTGTCATTGGATGAACATTTAGGTCATTTTCGTCCTCCCTAAACTTAATCTTGTCCAATTAGGGTTTCTAACCAATCATGTGCATCCAATAGGTTTTTTTGTGTCATTGGATGAACATTTAGGTCATTTTCGTCCTCCCTAAACTAATTCTTGTCCAATTAGGGTATTTAACTAATCTTGTGCATCCAATAGGTGTTTTGTGTCATTGGATGAACAATTAGGTCATTTTCGTCCTCCCTAAACTTAATCTTGTCCAATTAGAGTTTCTAACCAATCAGGTGCATCCAATAGGTTTTTTTGTGTCATTGGATGAACATTTAGGTTATTTTCGTCCTCCCTAGGCTTATGCTTGTCCAATAAGGGTTTCTAACTAGTCTTGTGCATCCATTAGGTGTTTTTGTGTCATTGGATGAACAATTAGGTCATTTTCGTCCTCCCTAGGCTAATTCTTGTCCAATTAGGGTTTCTAACCAATCTTGTGCATCCAATAGGTGTTTTGTGTCATTGGATGAACATTTAGGTCATTTTCGTCCTCCCTAAACTTAATCTTGTCCAATTAGGGTTTTTAACCAATCTTGTGCATCCAATAGGTGTTTTGTGTCATTGGATGAACAATTAGGTCATTTTCGTCCTCCCTAGGCTAATTCTTGTCCAATTAGGATTTTTAACCAATCTTGTGCATCCAATAGGTGTTTTGTGTCATTGGATGAACATTTAGGTCATTTTCGTCCTCCCTACACATAATCTCTTCCAATTAGGGTTTTTAACCAATGTTGTGCATCCAATAGGTGTTTTGTGTCATTGGATGAACAATTAGGTCATTTTCGTCCTCCCTAGGCTAATTCTTGTCCAATTAGGATTTTTAACCAATCTTGTGCATCCAATAGGTGTTTTGTGTCATTTGATGAACATTTAGTTCATTTTCGTCCTCCCTAGGCTTATGCTTGTCCAATTAGGGTTTCTAACCAATCTTGTGCATCCAATAGGTGTTTTTGTGTCATTAGATGAACATTTAGGTCATTTTCGTCCTCCCTAGGCTTATGCTTGTCCAATTAGGGTTTCTAACCAATCTTGTGCATCCAATAGGTGTTTTTGTGTCATTAGATGAACATTTAGGTCATTTTCGACCTCCCTTAACTTAATCTTGTCCAATTAGGGTTTCTAACCAATCTTGTGCATCCAATAGGTGTTTTTGTGTCATTGGATGAACAATGAGGTCATTTTCGTCCTCCCTAGGCTAATTCTTGTCAAATTACGGTTTTTAACCAATCTTGTGCATCCAATAGGTGTTTTTGTGTCATTGGATGATCATTTAGGTCATTTTCGTTCTCCCTAAACTTAATCTTGTCCAATTAGCGTTTCTGACCAATCTTGTGCATCCAATAGGTGTTTTTGTGTAATTGGACGAACAATTAGATCATTTTCGTCCTCCCTAGGCTAATTCTTGTCCAATTAGGTTTTTAACGAATCTTGTGCATCCAATAGGTGTTTTTTTGTCATTGGATGAACATTTAGGTCATTTTCGTGGTCCCTTAACTTAATCTTGTCCTATTAGGGTTTCTAACCAATCTTGTGCATCCAATAGGTGTTTTTGTGTCATTGGATGAACAATTAGGTTATTTTCGTCCTCCCTCAGCTAATTCTTGTCCAATTAAGGCTTTTGACCAATCTTGTGCATCCAATAGGTGTTTTGTGTCATTAGATGAACATTTAGGTCATTTCCGTCCTCCCTTAACTTAATCTTGTCAAATTAGGGTTTCTAACCAATCTTGTGCATCCAATAGGTGTTTTTGTGTCATTGGATGAACAATTAGGTTATTTTTGTCCTCCCTAGGCTTATTCTTGTCCAATTAGGGTTTCTAACCAATCTTGTGCTTCAAATAGGTGTTTTTGTGTCATTGGATGAACAATTAGGTCATTTTCGCCCTCCCTAGGCTAATTCTTGTCAAATTACGGTTTTTAACCAATCTTGTGCATCCAATAGGTGTTTTTGTGTCATTGGATGATCATTTAGGTCATTTTCGTTCTCCTTAAACTTAATCTTGTCCAATTAGGGTTTCTGACCAATCTTGTGCATCCAATAGGTATTTTTGTGTCATTGGACAAACAATTAGATCATTTTCGTCCTCCCCAGGCTAATTCTTGTCCAATTAGGTTTTTAACAAATCTTGTGCATCCAATAGGTGTTTTTGTGTCATTGGATGAACATTTAGGTCATTTTCGTCCTCCCTTAACTTAATCTTGTCCAATTAGGGTTTCTAACCAATCTTGTGCATCCAATAGGTGTTTTTGTGTCATTGGATGCACAATTAGGTGATTTTCGTCCTCCCTCAGCTAATTCTTGTCCAATTAGGGCTTTTGACCAATCTTGTGCATCCAATAGGTGTTTTGTGTCATTGGATGAACACTTAGGTCATTTTCGTCCTCCCTAGGCTTATTCTTTTCCAATTAGGGTTTCTAACCAATCTTGTGCATCAAATAGGTGTTTTTGTGTCATTGGATGAACAATTAGGTCATTTTCATCCTCCCTAGGCTAATTCATGTCCAATTAGGGTTTTTTTACCAATCTTGTGCATGCAATAGGTGTTTTGTGTCATTGGATGAACAATTAGGTCATTTTCGTCCTCCCTAGGCTAATTCTTGTCCAATTAGGGTTTCTAACCAATCTTGTGCATCCAATAGGTGTTTTGTGTCATTGGATGAACATTTAGGTCATTGGATGAACATTTAGGTCATTTTCGTCCTCCCTACACTTAATCTTGTCCAATTAGGGTTTTTAACCAATGTTGTGTATCCAATAGGTGTTTTGTGTCATTGGATGAACAATTAGGTCATTTTCGTCCTCCCTAGGCTAATTCTTGTCCAATTAGGGTTTTTAACCAATCTTGTGCATCCAATAGGTGTTTTGTGTCATTTGATGAACATTTAGTTCATTTTCGTCCTCCCTAGGCTTATGCTTGTCCAATTAGGGTTTCTAACCAATATTGTGCATCCAATAGGTGTTTTTGTGTCATTAGATGAACATTTAGGTCATTTCCGTCCTCCCTTAACTTAATCTTGTCAAATTAGGGTTTCTAACCAATCTTGTGCATCCAATAGGTGTTTTTGTGTCATTGGATGAACAATTAGGTTATTTTTGTCCTCCCTAGGCTTATTCTTGTCCAATTAGGGTTTCTAACCAATCTTGTGCTTCAAATAGGTGTTTTTGTGTCATTGGATGAACAATTAGGTTATTTTCGTCCTCCCTCAGCTAATTCTTGTCCAATTAGGGCTTTTGACCAATCTTGTGCATCCAATAGGTGTTTTGTGTCATTTGATGAACATTTAGTTCATTTTCGTCCTCCCTAGGCTTATGCTTGTCCAATTAGGGTTTCTAACCAATCTTGTGCATTCAATAGGTGTTTTTGTGTCATTAGACGAACATTTAGGTCATTTCCGTCCTCCCTTAACTTAATCTTGTCCAATTAGGGTTTCTAACCAATCTTGTGCATCCAATAGGTGTTTTTGTGTCATTGGATGAACAATTAGGTTATTTTTGTCCTCCCTAGGCTTATTCTTGTCCAATTAGGGTTTCTAACCAATCTTGTGCTTCAAATAGGTGTTTTTGTGTCATTGGATGAACAATTAGGTTATTTTCGTCCTCCCTCAGCTAATTCTTGTCCAATTAGGGCTTTTGACCAATCTTGTGCATCCAATAGGTGTTTTGTGTCATTGGATGAACACTTAGGTCATTTTCGTCCTCCCTAGGCTAATTCTTGTCCAATTAGGGTTTCTAACCAATCTTGTGCATCCAATAGGTGTTTTGTGTCATTGGATGAACAATTAGGTCATTTTCGTCCTCCCTAGGCTAATTCATTTCCAATTAGGGTTTCTAACCAATCTTGTGCATCCAATAGGTGTTTTGTGTCATTGGATGAACAATTAGGTCATTTTCATCCTCCCTAGGCTAATTCATGTCCAATTAGGGTTTTTAACCAATCTTGTGCATCCAATAGGTGTTTTGTGTCATTGGATGAACAATTAGGTTATTTTTGTCCTCCCTAGGCTTATTCTTGTCCAATTAGGGTTTCTAACCAATCTTGTGCTTCAAATAGGTGTTTTTGTGTCATTGGATGAACAATTAGGTCATTTTCGCCCTCCCTAGGCTAATTCTTGTCAAATTACGGTTTTTAACCAATCTTGTGCATCCAATAGGTGTTTTTGTGTCATTGGATGATCATTTAGGTCATTTTCGTTCTCCTTAAACTTAATCTTGTCCAATTAGGGTTTCTGACCAATCTTGTGCATCCAATAGGTATTTTTGTGTCATTGGACAAACAATTAGATCATTTTCGTCCTCCCCAGGCTAATTCTTGTCCAATTAGGTTTTTAACAAGTCTTGTGCATCCAATAGGTGTTTTTGTGTCATTGGATGAACATTTAGGTCATTTTCGTCCTCCCTTAACTTAATCTTGTCCAATTAGGGTTTCTAACCAATCTTGTGCATCCAATAGGTATTTTTGTGTCATTGGATGCACAATTAGGTGATTTTCGTCCTCCCTCAGCTAATTCTTGTCCAATTAGGGCTTTTGACCAATCTTGTGCATCCAATAGGTGTTTTGTGTCATTGGATGAACACTTAGGTCATTTTCGTCCTCCCTAGGCTTATTCTTTTCCAATTAGGGTTTCTAACCAATCTTGTGCATCAAATAGGTGTTTTTGTGTCATTGGATGAACAATTAGGTCATTTTCGTCCTCCCTAGGCTAATTCTTGTCAAATTATGGTTTTTAACCAATCTTGTGCACCCAATAGGTGTTTTGTGTCATTGGATGAACATTTAGGTCATTTTTGTTCTCCCTACTCTTAATCTTGTCCAATTAGGGTTTCTAACCAATCTTGTGCATCCAATAGGTGTTTTTGTGTCATTGGATGAACAATTAGGTCATTTTCGTCCTCCCTAGGCTTATTCTTGTCCAATTAGGGTTTCTAACCAATCTTGTGAATCCAATAGGTGTTTTTGTGTCATTAGATGAACAATTAGATCATTTTCGTCCTCCCTAAACTTAATCTTGTCCAATTAGGGTTTCTAAAAATCTTGTGCATCCAATATGTGTTTTTGTGTCATTGGATGAACAATTAGGTCATTTTCGTCCTCCCTAGGCTAATTCTTGTCCAATTAGGGTTTTTAACCAATCTTGTGCATCCAATTGGTGTTTTGTGTCATTGGATGAACAATTAGGTCATTTTCGTCCTCCCTTGGCTTATTCTTGTCCAATTAGGGTTTCTTACCAATCTTGTGTATCCAATAGGTGTTTTTGTGTCATTGGATGAACAATTAGATCATTTTCGTCCTCCCTAAACTTAATCTTGTCCAATTATGGTTTCTAAACAATCTTGTACATCCAATAGGTGTTTTTGTGTCATTGGATGAACAATTAGGTCATTTTCGTCCTCCCTTGGCTTATTCTTGTCCAATTAGGGTTTTTAACCAATCTTGTGCATCCAATAGGTGTTTTTGTGTCATTGGATGAACATTTAGGTCATTTTCGTCCTCCCTAAACTTAATCTTGTCCAATTAGGGTTTCTAACCAATCATGTGCATCCAATAGGTTTTTTTGTGTCATTGGATGAACATTTAGGTCATTTTCGTCCTCCCTAGGATTATGCTTGTCCAATTAGGGTTTCTAACCAATCTTGTGCATCCAATAGGTGTTTTTGTGTCATTGGATGAACAATTAGGTCATTTTCGTCCACGCTAGGCTAATTCTTGTCCAATTAGGGTTTCTAACCAATCTTGTGCATCCAATTGGTCTTTTGTGTCATTGGATGAACAATTAGGTCATTTTCGTCCTCCCTAGGCTAATTCTTGTCCAATTAGGGTTTTTAACCAATCTTGTGCATCCAATAGGTGTTTTGTGTCATTGGATGAACATTTATGTCATTTTCGTCCCCCCTAAACTTAATCTTGTCCAATTAGGGTTTCTAACCAATCTTGTGCATCCAATAGGTGTTTTTGTGTCATTGGATGAACAATTAGGTCATTTTCGTCCTCCCGATGCTAATTCTTGTGCAATTAAGGTTTTTAACCAATCTTGTGCATCCAATAGGTGTTTTGTGTCATTGGATGAACATTTAGGTCATTTTCGTCCTCCCTAGGCTAATTCTTGTCCAATTAGGGTTTCTAACCAATCTTATGCATCCAATAGGTGTTTTTGTGTCATTGGATGAACAATTAGGTCATTTTCGTCCTCCCTAGGCTAATTCTTGTCCAATTAGGGTTTTTAACCAATCTTGTGCATCCAATAGGTGTTTTGTGTCATTGGATGAACATTTATGTCATTTTCGTCCCCCCTAAACTTAATCTTGTCCAATTAGGGTTTCTAACCAATCTTGTGCATCCAATAGGTGTTTTTGTGTCATTGGATGAACAATTAGGTCATTTTTGTCCTCCCGATGCTAATTCTTGTGCAATTAAGGTTTTTAACCAATCTTGTGCATCCAATAGGTGTTTTGTGTCATTGGATGAACAATTAGGTCATTTTCGTCCTCCCTAGGCTAATTCTTGTCCAATTAGGGTTTTTAACCAATCTTGTGCATCCAATAGGTGTTTTGTGTCATTTGATGAACATTTAGTTCATTTTCGTCCTCCCTAGGCTTATGCTTGTCCAATTAGGGTTTCTAACCAATCTTGTGCATTCAATAGGTGTTTTTGTGTCATTAGACGAACATTTAGGTCATTTCCGTCCTCCCTTAACTTAATCTTGTCCAATTAGGGTTTCTAACCAATCTTGTGCATCCAATAGGTGTTTTTGTGTCATTGGATGAACAATTAGGTTATTTTTGTCCTCCCTAGGCTTATTCTTGTCCAATTAGGGTTTCTAACCAATCTTGTGCTTCAAATAGGTGTTTTTGTGTCATTGGATGAACAATTAGGTTATTTTCGTCCTCCCTCAGCTAATTCTTGTCCAATTAGGGCTTTTGACCAATCTTGTGCATCCAATAGGTGTTTTGTGTCATTGGATGAACACTTAGGTCATTTTCGTCCTCCCTAGGCTAATTCTTGTCCAATTAGGGTTTCTAACCAATCTTGTGCATCCAATAGGTGTTTTGTGTCATTGGATGAACAATTAGGTCATTTTCGTCCTCCCTAGGCTAATTCATTTCCAATTAGGGTTTCTAACCAATCTTGTGCATCCAATAGGTGTTTTGTGTCATTGGATGAACAATTAGGTCATTTTCATCCTCCCTAGGCTAATTCATGTCCAATTAGGGTTTTTAACCAATCTTGTGCATCCAATAGGTGTTTTGTGTCATTGGATGAACAATTAGGTTATTTTTGTCCTCCCTAGGCTTATTCTTGTCCAATTAGGGTTTCTAACCAATCTTGTGCTTCAAATAGGTGTTTTTGTGTCATTGGATGAACAATTAGGTCGTTTTCGCCCTCCCTAGGCTAATTCTTGTCAAATTACGGTTTTTAACCAATCTTGTGCATCCAATAGGTGTTTTTGTGTCATTGGATGATCATTTAGGTCATTTTCGTTCTCCTTAAACTTAATCTTGTCCAATTAGGGTTTCTAACCAATCTTGTGCATCCAATAGGTATTTTTGTGTCATTGGACAAACAATTAGATCATTTTCGTCCTCCCCAGGCTAATTCTTGTCCAATTAGGTTTTTAACAAATCTTGTGCATCCAATAGGTGTTTTTGTGTCATTGGATGAACATTTAGGTCATTTTCGTCCTCCCTTAACTTAATATTGTCCAATTAGGGTTTCTAACCAATCTTGTGCATCCAATAGGTGTTTTTGTGTCATTGGATGCACAATTAGGTGATTTTCGTCCTCCCTCAGCTAATTCTTGTCCAATTAGGGCTTTTGACCAATCTTGTGCATCCAATAGGTGTTTTGTGTCATTGGATGAACACTTAGGTCATTTTCGTCCTCCCTAGGCTTATTCTTTTCCAATTAGGGTTTCTAACCAATCTTGTGCATCAAATAGGTGTTTTTGTGTCATTGGATGAACAATTAGGTCATTTTCGTCCTCCCTAGGCTAATTTTTGTCAAATTACGGTTTTTAACCAATCTTGTGCATCCAATAGGTGTTTTGTGTCATTGGATGAACATTTAGGTCATTTTCGTTCTCCCTACACTTAATCTTGTCCAATTAGGGTTTCTAACCAATCTTGTGCATCCAATAGGTGTTTTGTGTCATTGGATGACCAATTAGGTCATTTTCGTCCTCCCTAGGCTTATTCTTGTCCAATTAGGGTTTCTAACCAATCTTGTGCATCCAATTGGTGTTTTTGTGTCATTGGATGAACAATTAGGTCATTTTCGTCCTCCCTAGGCTAATTCTTGTTCAATTAGGGTTTCTAACCAATCTTGTGAATGAAATAGGTGTTTTTGTGTCATTGGATGAACAATTATGTCATTTTCGTCCTCCCTAGGCTAATTCTTGTCCAATTAGGGTTTCTAACCAATCTTGTGCATCCAATTGGTGTTTTTGTGTCATTGGATGAACAATTAGGTCATTTTCGTCCTCCCTAGGCTAATTCTTGTCCAATTAGGGTTTCTAACCAATCTTGTGAATGAAATAGGTGTTTTTGTGTCATTGGATGAACAATTATGTCATTTTCGTCCTCCCTAGGCTAATTCTTGTCAAATTATGGTTTTTAACCAATCTTGTGCATCCAATAGGTGTTTTGTGTCATTGGATGAACATTTAGGTCATTTTTGTTCTCCCTACTCTTAATCTTGTCCAATTAGGGTTTCTAACCAATCTTGTGCATCCAATAGGTGTTTTGTGTCATTGGATGAACAATTAGGTCATTTTCGTCCTCCCTAGGCTTATTCTTGTCCAATTAGGGTTTCTAACCAATCTTGTGCATCCAATTGGTGTTTTTGTGTCATTGGATGAACAATTAGGTCATTTTCGTCCTCCCTAGGGTTATTCTTGTCCAATTAGGGTTTCTAACCAATCTTGTGCATCCAATTGGTGTTTTTGTGTCATTGGATGAACAATTACGTCATTTTCGTCCTCCCTAGGCTAATTGTTGTCCAATTAGGGTTTCTAACCAATCTTGTGAATGAAATAGGTGTTTTTGTGTCATTGGATGAACAATTATGTCATTTTCGTCCTCCCTAGGCTAATTCTTGTCAAATTATGGTTTTTAACCAATCTTGTGCATCCAATAGGTGTTTTGTGTCATTGGATGAACAATTAGGTCATTTTCGTCCTCCCTAGGCTAATTCTTGTCCAATTAGGATTTTTAACCAATCTTGTACATCCAATAGGTGTTTTGTGTCATTTGATGAACATTTAGTTCATTTTCGTCCTCCCTAGGCTTATGCTTGTCCAATTAGGGTTTCTAACCAATCTTGTGCATCCAGTAGGTGTTTTTGTGTCATTAGATGAACATTTAGGTCATTTTCGTCCTCCCTACGCTTATGCTTGTCCAATTAGGGTTTTTAACCAATCTTGTGCATCCAATAGGTGTTTTTGTGTCATTAGATGAACATTTAGGTCATTTTCGTCCTCCCTTAACTTAATCTTCTCCAATTAGGGTTTCTAACCAATCTTCTGCATCCAATAGGTGTTTTTGTGTCATTGGATATGTGTTTTTGTGTCATTGGATGAACAATTAGGTCATTTTCGTCCTCCCTAGGCTAATTCTTGTCAAATTACGGTTTTTAACCAATCTTGTGCATCCAATAGGTGTTTTTGTGTCATTGGATGATCATTTAGGTCATTTTCGTTCTCCCTAAACTTAATCTTGTCCAATTAGGGTTTCTGACCAATCTTGTGCATCCAATAGGTGTTTTTGTGTCATTGGACGAACAATTAGATCATTTTCGTCCTCCCTAGGCTAATTCTTGTCCAATTAGGTTTTTAACGAATCTTATGCATCCAATAGGTGTTTTTGTGTCATTGGATGAACATTTAGGCCATTTTCGTCCTCCCTTAACTTAATCTTGTCCTATTAGGGTTTTTAACCAATCTTGTGCATCCAATAGGTGTTTTGTGTCATTGGATGAACAATTAGGTCATTTTCGTACTCCCTAGGCTAATTCTTGTCCAATTAGGGTTTCTAACCAATCTTGTGCATCCAATAGGTGTTTTTGTGTCATTGGATGAACAATTAGGTCATTTTCATCCTCCCTAGGCTAATTCATGTCCAATTAGGGTTTTTTTACCAATCTTGTGCATGCAATAGGTGTTTTGTGTCATTGGATGAACAATTAGGTCATTTTCGTCCTCCCTAGGCTAATTCTTGTCCAATTAGGGTTTCTAACCAATCTTGTGCATCCAATAGGTGTTTTGTGTCATTGGATGAACATTTAGGTCATTTTCGTCCTCCCTACACTTAATCTTGTCCAATTAGGGTTTTTAACCAATGTTGTGTATCCAATAGGTGTTTTGTGTCATTGGATGAACAATTAGGTCGTTTTCGTCCTCCCTAGGCTAATTCTTGTCCAATTAGGGTTTTTAACCAATCTTGTGCATCCAATAGGTGTTTTGTGTCATTTGATGAACATTTAGTTCATTTTCGTCCTCCCTAGGCTTATGCTTGTCCAATTAGGGTTTCTAACCAATCTTGTGCATTCAATAGGTGTTTTTGTGTCATTAGACGAACATTTAGGTCATTTCCGTCCTCCCTTAACTTAATCTTGTCCAATTAGGGTTTCTAACCAATCTTGTGCATCCAATAGGTGTTTTTGTGTCATTGGATGAACAATTAGGTTATTTTTGTCCTCCCTAGGCTTATTCTTGTCCAATTAGGGCTTTTGACCAATCTTGTGCATCCAATAGGTGTTTTGTGTCATTGGATGAACACTTAGGTCATTTTCGTCCTCCCTAGGCTTATTCTTTTCCAATTAGGGTTTCTAACCAATCTTGTGCATCAAATAGGTGTTTTTGTGTCATTGGATGAACAATTAGGTCATTTTCGTCCTCCCTAGGCTAATTCTTGTCAAATTACGGTTTTTAACCAATCTTGTGCATCCAATAGGTGTTTTGTGTCATTGGATGAACATTTAGGTCATTTTCGTTCTCCCTACACTTAATCTTGTCCAATTAGGGTTTCTAACCAATCTTGTGCATCCAATAGGTGTTTTGTGTCATTGGATGACCAATTAGGTCATTTTCGTCCTCCCTAGGCTAATTCTTTTCCAATTAGGGTTTTTAACCAATCTTTTGCATCCATAGGTGTTTTGTGTCATTTGATGAACAATTAGGTAATTTTCGTCCTCCCTAGGCTTATGCTTGTCTAATTAGGGTTTCTAACCAATCTTGTGCATCCAATAGGTGTTTTTCTGTCATTGGATGAACAATTAGGTCATTTTCATCCTCCCTAGGCTAATTCTTGTCCAATTAGGGTTTCTAACCAATCTTGTGCATCCAATAGGTGTTTTGTGTCATTGGATGAACAATTAGGTCATTTTCGTCCTCCCTAGGCTAATTCATTTCCAATTAGGGTTTCTAACCAATCTTGTGCATCCAATAGGTGTTTTTGTGTCATTGGATGAACAATTAGGTCATTTTCATCCTCCCTAGGCTAATTCATGTCCAATTAGGGTTTTTAACCAATCTTGTGCATCCAATAGGTGTTTTGTGTCATTGGATGAACAATTAGGTCATTTTCGTCCTCCCTAGGCTTATTCTTGTCCAATTAGGGTTTCTAACCAATCTTGTGCATCCAATTGGTGTTTTTGTGTCATTGGACGAACAATTAGATCATTTTCGTCCTCCCTAGGCTAATTCTTGTCCAATTAGGGTTTCTAACCAATCTTGTGAATGAAATAGGTGTTTTTGTGTCATTGGATGAACAATTATGTCATTTTCGTCCTCCCTAGGCTAATTCTTGTCAAATTATGGTTTTTAACCAATCTTGTGCATCCAATAGGTGTTTTGTGTCATTGGATGAACATTTAGGTCATTTTTGTTCTCCCTACTCTTAATCTTGTCCAATTAGGGTTTCTAACCAATCTTGTGCATCCAATAGTTGTTTTTGTGTCATTGGATGAACATATATGTCATTTTCGTCCTCCCTAAACTTAATCTTGTTCAATTAGGGTTTCTAACCAATCTTGTGCATCCAATAGGTGTTTTGTGTCATTGGATGAACAATTAGGTCATTTTCGTCCTACCTAGGCTAATTCTTGTCCAATTGGGGTTTCTAACCAATCTTGTGCATCCAATTGGTGTTTTGTGTCATTGGATGAACAATTAGGTTATTTTTGTCCTCCCTAGGCTTATTCTTGTCCAATTAGGGTTTCTAACCAATCTTGTGCTTCAAATAGGTGTTTTTGTGTCATTGGATGAACAATTAGGTCATTTTCGCCCTCCCTAGGCTAATTCTTGTCAAATTACGGTTTTTAACCAATCTTGTGCATCCAATAGGTGTTTTTGTGTCATTGGATGATCATTTAGGTCATTTTCGTTCTCCTTAAACTTAATCTTGTCCAATTAGGGTTTCTGACCAATCTTGTGCATCCAATAGGTATTTTTGTGTCATTGGACAAACAATTAGATCATTTTCGTCCTCCCCAGGCTAATTCTTGTCCAATTAGGTTTTTAACAAATCTTGTGCATCCAATAGGTGTTTTTGTGTCATTGGATGAACATTTAGGTCATTTTCGTCCTCCCTTAACTTAATCTTGTCCAATTAGGGTTTCTAACCAATCTTGTGCATCCAATAGGTGTTTTTGTGTCATTGGATGAACAATTAGGTTATTTTCGTCCTCCCTCAGCTAATTCTTGTCCAATTAGGGCTTTTGACCAATCTTGTGCATCCAATAGGTGTTTTGTGTCATTGGATGAACACTTAGGTCATTTTCGTCCTCCCTAGGCTAATTCTTGTCCAATTAGGGTTTCTAACCAATCTTGTGCATCCAATAGGTGTTTTGTGTCATTGGATGAACAATTAGGTCATTTTCGTCCTCCCTAGGCTAATTCATTTCCAATTAGGGTTTCTAACCAATCTTGTGCATCCAATAGGTGTTTTGTGTCATTGGATGAACAATTAGGTCATTTTCATCCTCCCTAGGCTAATTCATGTCCAATTAGGGTTTTTAACCAATCTTGTGCATCCAATAGGTGTTTTGTGTCATTGGATGAACAATTAGGTTATTTTTGTCCTCCCTAGGCTTATTCTTGTCCAATTAGGGTTTCTAACCAATCTTGTGCTTCAAATAGGTGTTTTTGTGTCATTGGATGAACAATTAGGTTATTTTCGTCCTCCCTCAGCTAATTCTTGTCCAATTAGGGCTTTTGACCAATCTTGTGCATCCAATAGGTGTTTTGTGTCATT
>JBBPBS010001162.1:466488-479963 GCA_037974835.1 Cicer judaicum | reverse complement strand
AATTAGGTCATTTTCGTCCTCCCTAAGCTTATTCTTCTCCAATTCGAGTTTCTAACCAATCTTGTGCATCCAATTGGTGTTTTTGTGTCATTGGATGAACAATTAGATCATTTTCGTCCTCCCTAGGCTAATTCTTGTCCAATTAGTGTTTCTAACCAATCTTGTGAATGAAATAGGTGTTTTTGTGTCATTGGATGAACAATTATGTCATTTTCGTCCTCCCTAGGCTAATTCTTGTCAAATTATGGTTTTTAACCAATCTTGTGCACCCAATAGGTGTTTTGTGTCATTGGATGAACATTTAGGTCATTTTTGTTCTCCCTACTCTTAATCTTGTCCAATTAGGGTTTCTAACCAATCTTATGCATCCAATAGTTGTTTTTGTGTCATTGGATGAACATATATGTCATTTTCGTCCTCCCTAAACTTAATCTTGTCCTATTAGGGTTTCTAACCAATCTTGTGCATCCAATAGGTGTTTTTGTGTCATTGGATGAACAATTAGGTCATTTTCGTCCTCCCTAGGCTAATTCTTGTCCAATTAGGGTTTCTAACCAATGTTGTGCATCCAATAGGTGTTTTGTGTCATTGGATGAACAATTAGGTCATATTCGTCCTCCCTAGGCTAATTCTTGTCAAATTACAGTTTTTAACCAATCTTGTGCATCCAATAGGTGTTTTGTGTCATTGGATGAACATTTAGGTCATTTTCGTTCTCCCTACACTTAATCTTGTCCAATTAGGGTTTCTAACCAATCTTGTGCATCCAATAGGTGTTTTGTGTCATTGGATGACCAATTAGGTCATTTTCGTCCTCCCTAGGCTAATTCTTGTCCAATTAGGGTTTCTAACCAATCTTGTGAATGAAATAGGTGTTTTTGTGTCATTGGATGAACAATTATGTCATTTTCGTCCTCCCTATGCTAATTCTTGTCAAATTATGGTTTTTAACCAATCTTGTGCATCCAATAGGTGTTTTGTGTCATTGGATGAACATTTTTTGTTCTCCCTACTCTTAATCTTGTCCTATTAGGGTTTCTAACCAATCTTGTGCATCCAATAGTTGTTTTTGTGTCATTGGATGAACATATATGTCATTTTCGTCCTCCCTAAACTTAATCTTGTCCTATTAGGGTTTCTAACCAATCTTGTGCATCCAATAGGTGTTTTGTGTCATTGGATGAACAGTTAGGTCATTTTCGTCCTCCCTAGGCTAATTCTTGTCCAATTAGGGTTTCTAACCAATTTTGTGCATCCAATAGGTGTTTTGTGTCATTGGATGAACAATTAGGTCATTTTCGTCCTCCCTAGGCTAATTCATTTCCAATTAGGGTTTCTAACCAATCTTGTGCATCCAATAGGTGTTTTTGTGTCATTGGATGAACAATTAGGTCATTTTCATCCTCCCTAGGCTAATTCATGTCCAATTAGGGTTTTTAACCAATCTTGTGCATGCAATAGGTGTTTTGTGTCATTGGATGAACAATTAGGTCATTTTCGTCCTCCCTAGGCTAATTCTTGTCCAATTAGGGTTTCTAACCAATCTTGTGCATCCAATAGGTGTTTTGTGTCATTGGATGAACATTTAGGTCATTTTCGTCCTCCCTACACATAATCTTGTCCAATTAGGGTTTTTAACCAATGTTGTGCATCCAATAGGTGTTTTGTGTCATTGGATGAACAATTAGGTCATTTTCGTCCTCCCTAGGCTAATTCTTGTCCAATTAGGATTTTTAACCAATCTTGTGCATCCAATAGGTGTTTTGTGTCATTTGATGAACATTTAGTTCATTTTCGTCCTCCCTAGGCTTATGCTTGTCCAATTAGGGTTTCTAACCAATCTTGTGCATCCAATAGGTGTTTTTGTGTCATTAGATGAACATTTAGGTCATTTTCGTCCTCCCTAGGCTTATGCTTGTCCAATTAGGGTTTCTAACCAATCTTGTGCATCCAATTGGTGTTTTTGTGTCATTAGATGAACATTTAGGTCATTTTCGACCTCCCTTAACTTAATCTTGTCCAATTAGGGTTTCTAACCAATCTTGTGCATCCAATAGGTGTTTTTGTGTCATTGGATGAACAATGAGGTCATTTTCGTCCTCCCTAGGCTAATTCTTGTCAAATTACGGTTTTTAACCAATCTTGTGCATCCAATAGGTGTTTTTGTGTCATTGGATGATCATTTAGGTCATTTTCGTTCTCCCTAAACTTAATCTTGTCCAATTAGCGTTTCTGACCAATCTTGTGCATCCAATAGGTGTTTTTGTGTAATTGGACGAACAATTAGATCATTTTCGTCCTCCCTAGGCTAATTCTTGTCCAATTAGGTTTTTAACGAATCTTGTGCATCCAATAGGTGTTTTTTTGTCATTGGATGAACATTTAGGTCATTTTCGTGGTCCCTTAACTTAATCTTGTCCTATTAGGGTTTCTAACCAATCTTGTGCATCCAATAGGTGTTTTTGTGTCATTGGATGAACAATTAGGTTATTTTCGTCCTCCCTCAGCTAATTCTTGTCCAATTAAGGCTTTTGACCCATCTTGTGCATCCAATAGGTGTTTTGTGTCATTAGATGAACATTTAGGTCATTTCCGTCCTCCCTTAACTTAATCTTGTCAAATTAGGGTTTCTAACCAATCTTGTGCATCCAATAGGTGTTTTTGTGTCATTGGATGAACAATTAGGTTATTTTTGTCCTCCCTAGGCTTATTCTTGTGCAATTAGGGTTTCTAACCAATCTTGTGCTTCAAATAGGTGTTTTTGTGTCATTGGATGAACAATTAGGTCATTTTCGCCCTCCCTAGGCTAATTCTTGTCAAATTACGGTTTTTAACCAATCTTGTGCATCCAATAGGTGTTTTTGTGTCATTGGATGATCATTTAGGTCATTTTCGTTCTCCTTAAACTTAATCTTGTCCAATTAGGGTTTTTGACCAATCTTCTGCATCCAATAGGTGTTTTTGTGTCATTGGACAAACAATTAGATCATTTTCGTTCTCCCTACACATAATCTTGTCCAATTAGGGTTTTTAACCAATGTTGTGCATCCAATAGGTGTTTTGTGTCATTGGATGAACAATTAGGTCATTTTCGTCCTCCCTAGGCTAATTCTTGTCCAATTAGGATTTTTAACCAATCTTGTGCATCCAATAGGTGTTTTGTGTCATTGGATGAACATTTAGGTCATTTTCGTCCTCCCTACACATAATCTCTTCCAATTAGGGTTTTTAACCAATGTTGTGCATCCAATAGGTGTTTTGTGTCATTGGATGAACAATTAGGTCATTTTCGTCCTCCCTAGGCTAATTCTTGTCCAATTAGGATTTTTAACCAATCTTGTGCATCCAATAGGTGTTTTGTGTCATTTGATGAACATTTAGTTCATTTTCGTCCTCCCTAGGCTTATGCTTGTCCAATTAGGGTTTCTAACCAATCTTGTGCATCCAATAGGTGTTTTTGTGTCATTAGATGAACATTTAGGTCATTTTCGTCCTCCCTAGGCTTATGCTTGTCCAATTAGGGTTTCTAACCAATCTTGTGCATCCAATAGGTGTTTTTGTGTCATTAGATGAACATTTAGGTCATTTTCGACCTCCCTTAACTTAATCTTGTCCAATTAGGGTTTCTAACCAATCTTGTGCATCCAATAGGTGTTTTTGTGTCATTTGATGAACATTTAGGTCATTTTCGTCCTCCCTTAACTTAATCTTGTCCTATTAGGGTTTCTAACCAATCTTGAGCATCCAATAGGTGTTTTTGTATCATTGGATGAACAATTTGGTTATTGTCGTCCTCCCTCAGCTAATTCTTGTCCAATTAGGGCTTTTGACCAATCTTGTGCATCCAATAGGTGTTTTGTGTCATTGGATGAACACTTAGGTCATTTACGTCCTCCCTAGGCTAATTCATTTCCAATTAGGGTTTCTAACCAATCTTGTGCATCCAATAGGTGTTTTTGTGTCATTGGATGAACAATTAGGTCATTTTCATCCTCCCTAGGCTAATTCATCTCCAATTAGGGTTTTTAACCAATCTTGTGCATGCAATAGGTGTTTTGTGTCATTGGATGAACAATTAGGTCATTATCGTCCTCCCTAGGCTAATTCTTGTCCAATTAGGGTTTTTAACCAATCTTGTGCATCCAATAGGTGTTTTGTGTCATTGGATGAACATTTAGGTCATTTTCGTCCTCCCTACACTTAATCTTGTCCAATTAGGGTTTTTAACCAATGTTGTGTATCCAATAGGTGTTTTGTGTCATTGGATGAACAATTAGGTCATTTTCGTCCTCCCTAGGCTAATTCTTGTCCAATTAGGGTTTTTAACCAATCTTGTGCATCCAATAGGTGTTTTGTGTCATTGGATGAACAATTAGGTCATTTTCGTCCTCCCTAGGCTAATTCATTTCCAATTAGGGTTTCTAACCAATCTTGTGCATCCAATAGGTGTTTTGTGTCATTGGATGAACAATTAGGTCATTTTCATCCTCCCTAGGCTAATTCATGTCCAATTAGGGTTTTTAACCAATCTTGTGCATCCAATAGGTGTTTTGTGTCATTGGATGAACAATTAGGTTATTTTTGTCCTCCCTAGGCTTATTCTTGTCCAATTAGGGTTTCTAACCAATCTTGTGCTTCAAATAGGTGTTTTTGTGTCATTGGATGAACAATTAGGTCATTTTCGCCCTCCCTAGGCTAATTCTTGTCAAATTACGGTTTTTAACCAATCTTGTGCATCCAATAGGTGTTTTTGTGTCATTGGATGATCATTTAGGTCATTTTCGTTCTCCTTAAACTTAATCTTGTCCAATTAGGGTTTCTGACCAATCTTGTGCATCCAATAGGTATTTTTGTGTCATTGGACAAACAATTAGATCATTTTCGTCCTCCCCAGGCTAATTCTTGTCCAATTAGGTTTTTAACAAATCTTGTGCATCCAATAGGTGTTTTTGTGTCATTGGATGAACATTTAGGTCATTTTCGTCCTCCCTTAACTTAATCTTGTCCAATTAGGGTTTCTAACCAATCTTGTGCATCCAATAGGTGTTTTTGTGTCATTGGATGCACAATTAGGTGATTTTCGTCCTCCCTCAGCTAATTCTTGTCCAATTAGGGCTTTTGACCAATCTTGTGCATCCAATAGGTGTTTTGTGTCATTGGATGAACACTTAGGTCATTTTCGTCCTCCCTAGGCTTATTCTTTTCCAATTAGGGTTTCTAACCAATCTTGTGCATCAAATAGGTGTTTTTGTGTCATTGGATGAACAATTAGGTCATTTTTGTCCTCCCTAGGCTAATTCTTGTCAAATTATGGTTTTAACCAATCTTGTGCACCCAATAGGTGTTTTGTGTCATTGGATGAACATTTAGGTCATTTTTGTTCTCCCTACTCTTAATCTTGTCCAATTAGGGTTTCTAACCAATCTTATGCATCCAATAGTTGTTTTTGTGTCATTGGATGAACATATATGTCATTTTCGTCCTCCCTAAACTTAATCTTGTCCAATTAGGGTTTCTAACCAATCTGGTGCATCCAATAGGTGTTTTTGTGTCATTGGATGAACAATTAGGTCATTTTCGTCCTCCCTCGGCTAATTCTTGTCCAATTAGGGTTTCTAACCAATCTTGTGCATCCAATAGGTGTTTTGTGTCATTGGATGAACAATTAGGTCATTTTCGTCCTCCCTAGGCTAATTCATGTCCAATTAGGGTTTTTAACCAATCTTGTGCATGCAATAGGTGTTTTGTGTCATTGGATGAACAATTAGGTCATTTTCGTCCTCCCTAGGCTAATTCTTGTCCAATTAGGGTTTCTAACCAATCTTGTGCATCCAATAGGTGTTTTGTGTCATTGGATGAACATTTAGGTCATTGGATGAACATTTAGGTCATTTTCGTCCTCCCTACACTTAATCTTGTCCAATTAGGGTTTTTAACCAATGTTGTGTATCCAATAGGTGTTTTGTGTCATTGGATGAACAATTAGGTCATTTTCGTCCTCCCTAGGCTAATTCTTGTCCAATTAGGGTTTTTAACCAATCTTGTGCATCCAATAGGTGTTTTGTGTCATTTGATGAACATTTAGTTCATTTTCGTCCTCCCTAGGCTTATGCTTGTCCAATTAGGGTTTCTAACCAATCTTGTGCATCCAATAGGTGTTTTTGTGTCATTAGATGAACATTTAGGTCATTTTCGACCTCCCTTAACTTAATCTTGTCCAATTAGGGTTTCTAACCAATCTTGTGCATCCAATAGGTGTTTTTGTGTCATTGGATGAACAATGAGGTCATTTTCGTCCTCCCTAGGCTAATTCTTGTCAAATTACGGTTTTTAACCAATCTTGTGCATCCAATAGGTGTTTTTGTGTCATTGGATGATCATTTAGGTCATTTTCGTTCTCCCTAAACTTAATCTTGTCCAATTAGCGTTTCTGACCAATCTTGTGCATCCAATAGGTGTTTTTGTGTAATTGGACGAACAATTAGATCATTTTCGTCCTCCCTAGGCTAATTCTTGTCCAATTAGGTTTTTAACGAATCTTGTGCATCCAATAGGTGTTTTTTTGTCATTGGATGAACATTTAGGTCATTTTCGTGGTCCCTTAACTTAATCTTGTCCTATTAGGGTTTCTAACCAATCTTGTGCATCCAATAGGTGTTTTTGTGTCATTGGATGAACAATTAGGTTATTTTCGTCCTCCCTCAGCTAATTCTTGTCCAATTAAGGCTTTTGACCAATCTTGTGCATCCAATAGGTGTTTTGTGTCATTAGATGAACATTTAGGTCATTTCCGTCCTCCCTTAACTTAATCTTGTCAAATTAGGGTTTCTAACCAATCTTGTGCATCCAATAGGTGTTTTTGTGTCATTGGATGAACAATTAGGTTATTTTTGTCCTCCCTAGGCTTATTCTTGTCCAATTAGGGTTTCTAACCAATCTTGTGCTTCAAATAGGTGTTTTTGTGTCATTGGATGAACAATTAGGTCATTTTCGCCCTCCCTAGGCTAATTCTTGTCAAATTACGGTTTTTAACCAATCTTGTGCATCCAATAGGTGTTTTTGTGTCATTGGATGATCATTTAGGTCATTTTCGTTCTCCTTAAACTTAATCTTGTCCAATTAGGGTTTTTGACCAATCTTCTACATCCAATAGGTGTTTTTGTGTCATTGGACAAACAATTAGATCATTTTCGTTCTCCCTACACATAATCTTGTCCAATTAGGGTTTTTAACCAATGTTGTGCATCCAATAGGTGTTTTGTGTCATTGGATGAACAATTAGGTCATTTTCGTCCTCCCTAGGCTAATTCTTGTCCAATTAGGATTTTTAACCAATCTTGTGCATCCAATAGGTGTTTTGTGTCATTTGATGAACATTTAGTTCATTTTCGTCCTCCCTAGGCTTATGCTTGTCCAATTAGGGTTTCTAACCAATCTTGTGCATCCAATAGGTGTTTTTGTGTCATTAGATGAACATTTAGGTCATTTTCGTCCTCCCTAGGCTTATGCTTGTCCAATTAGGGTTTCTAACCAATCTTGTGCATCCAATAGGTGTTTTTGTGTCATTAGATGAACATTTAGGTCATTTTCGTCCTCCCTTAACTTAATCTTGTCCAATTAGGGTTTCTAACCAATCTTGTGCATCCAATAGGTGTTTTTGTGTCATTGGATGAACAATGAGGTCATTTTCGTCCTCCCTAGGCTAATTCTTGTCAAATTACGGTTTTTAACCAATCTTGTGCATCCAATAGGTGTTTTTGTGTCATTGGATGATCATTTAGGTCATTTTCGTTCTCCCTAAACTTAATCTTGTCCAATTAGCGTTTCTGACCAATCTTGTGCATCCAATAGGTGTTTTTGTGTAATTGGACGAACAATTAGATCATTTTCGTCCTCCCTAGGCTAATTCTTGTCCAATTAGGTTTTTAACGAATCTTGTGCATCCAATAGGTGTTTTTTTGTCATTGGATGAACATTTAGGTCATTTTCGTGGTCCCTTAACTTAATCTTGTCCTATTAGGGTTTCTAACCAATCTTGTGCATCCAATAGGTGTTTTTGTGTCATTGGATGAACAATTAGGTTATTTTCGTCCTCCCTCAGCTAATTCTTGTCCAATTAAGGCTTTTGACCAATCTTGTGCATCCAATAGGTGTTTTGTGTCATTAGATGAACATTTAGGTCATTTCCGTCCTCCCTTAACTTAATCTTGTCAAATTAGGGTTTCTAACCAATCTTGTGCATCCAATAGGTGTTTTTGTGTCATTGGATGAACAATTAGGTTATTTTTGTCCTCCCTAGGCTTATTCTTGTCCAATTAGGGTTTCTAACCAATCTTGTGCTTCAAATAGGTGTTTTTGTGTCATTGGATGAACAATTAGGTCATTTTCGCCCTCCCTAGGCTAATTCTTGTCAAATTACGGTTTTTAACCAATCTTGTGCATCCAATAGGTGTTTTTGTGTCATTGGATGATCATTTAGGTCATTTTCGTTCTCCTTAAACTTAATCTTGTCCAATTAGGGTTTTTGACCAATCTTCTGCATCCAATAGGTGTTTTTGTGTCATTGGACAAACAATTAGATCATTTTCGTTCTCCCTACACATAATCTTGTCCAATTAGGGTTTTTAACCAATGTTGTGCATCCAATAGGTGTTTTGTGTCATTGGATGAACAATTAGGTCATTTTCGTCCTCCCTAGGCTAATTCTTGTCCAATTAGGATTTTTAACCAATCTTGTGCATCCAATAGGTGTTTTGTGTCATTGGATGAACATTTAGGTCATTTTCGTCCTCCCTACACATAATCTCTTCCAATTAGGGTTTTTAACCAATGTTGTGCATCCAATAGGTGTTTTGTGTCATTGGATGAACAATTAGGTCATTTTCGTCCTCCCTAGGCTAATTCTTGTCCAATTAGGATTTTTAACCAATCTTGTGCATCCAATAGGTGTTTTGTGTCATTTGATGAACATTTAGTTCATTTTCGTCCTCCCTAGGCTTATGCTTGTCCAATTAGGGTTTCTAACCAATCTTGTGCATCCAATAGGTGTTTTTGTGTCATTAGATGAACATTTAGGTCATTTTCGTCCTCCCTAGGCTTATGCTTGTCCAATTAGGGTTTCTAACCAATCTTGTGCATCCAATAGGTGTTTTTGTGTCATTAGATGAACATTTAGGTCATTTTCGACCTCCCTTAACTTAATCTTGTCCAATTAGGGTTTCTAACCAATCTTGTGCATCCAATAGGTGTTTTTGTGTCATTTGATGAACATTTAGGTCATTTTCGTCCTCCCTTAACTTAATCTTGTCCTATTAGGGTTTCTAACCAATCTTGAGCATCCAATAGGTGTTTTTGTATCATTGGATGAACAATTTGGTTATTGTCGTCCTCCCTCAGCTAATTCTTGTCCAATTAGGGCTTTTGACCAATCTTGTGCATCCAATAGGTGTTTTGTGTCATTGGATGAACACTTAGGTCATTTACGTCCTCCCTAGGCTAATTCATTTCCAATTAGGGTTTCTAACCAATCTTGTGCATCCAATAGGTGTTTTTGTGTCATTGGATGAACAATTAGGTCATTTTCATCCTCCCTAGGCTAATTCATGTCCAATTAGGGTTTTTAACCAATCTTGTGCATGCAATAGGTGTTTTGTGTCATTGGATGAACAATTAGGTCATTATCGTCCTCCCTAGGCTAATTCTTGTCCAATTAGGGTTTTTAACCAATCTTGTGCATCCAATAGGTGTTTTGTGTCATTGGATGAACATTTAGGTCATTTTCGTCCTCCCTACACTTAATCTTGTCCAATTAGGGTTTTTAACCAATGTTGTGTATCCAATAGGTGTTTTGTGTCATTGGATGAACAATTAGGTCATTTTCGTCCTCCCTAGGCTAATTCTTGTCCAATTAGGGTTTTTAACCAATCTTGTGCATCCAATAGGTGTTTTGTGTCATTTGATGAACATTTAGTTCATTTTCGTCCTCCCTAGGCTTATGCTTGTCCAATTAGGGTTTCTAACCAATATTGTGCATCCAATAGGTGTTTTTGTGTCATTAGATGAACATTTAGGTCATTTCCGTCCTCCCTTAACTTAATCTTGTCAAATTAGGGTTTCTAACCAATCTTGTGCATCCAATAGGTGTTTTTGTGTCATTGGATGAACAATTAGGTTATTTTTGTCCTCCCTAGGCTTATTCTTGTCCAATTAGGGTTTCTAACCAATCTTGTGCTTCAAATAGGTGTTTTTGTGTCATTGGATGAACAAATTACGGTTTTTAACCAATCTTGTGCATCCAATAGGTGTTTTTGTGTCATTGGATGATCATTTAGGTCATTTTCGTTCTCCTTAAACATAATCTTGTCCAATTAGAGTTTCTGACCAATCTTCTGCATCCAATAGGTGTTTTTGTGTCATTGGACAAACAATTAGATCATTTTCGTTCTCCCCAGGCTAATTCTTGTCCAATTAGGTTTTTAACGAATCTTGTGCATCCAATAGGTGTTTTTGTGTCATTGGATGAACATTTAGGTCATTTTCGTCCTCCCTTAACTTAATCTTGTCCAATTAGGGTTTCTAACCAATCTTGTGCATCCAATAGGTGTTTTTGTGTCATTGGATGAACAATTAGTTTATTTTCGTCCTCCCTCAGCTAATTCTTGTCCAATTAGGGCTTTTGACCAATCTTGTGCATCCAATAGGTGTTTTGTGTCATTGGATGAACAATTAGGTTATTTTCGTCCTCCCTCAGCTAATTCTTGTCCAATTAGGGATTTTAACCAATCTTGTGCATCCAATAGGTGTTTTTGTGTCATTGGATGAACAATTAGGTCATTTTCATCCTCCCTAGGCTAATTCATGTCTAATTAGGGTTTTTAACCAATCTTGTGCATGCAATAAGTGTTTTGTGTCATTGGATGAAAAATTAGGTCATTTTCGTCCTCCCTAGGCTAATTCTTGTCCAATTAGCGTTTCTAACCAATCTTGTGCATCCAATAGGTGTTTTGTGTCATTGGATGAACATTTAGGTCATTTTCGTCCTCCCTACACTTAATCTTGTCCAATTAGGGTTTTTAACCAATGTTGTGTATCCAATAGGTGTTTTGTGTCATTTGATGAACATTTAGTTCATTTTTGTCCTCCCTAGGCTTATGCTTGTCCAATTAGGGTTTCTAACCAATCTTGTGCATCCAATAGGTGTTTTTGTGTCATTAGATGAACATTTAGGTCATTTCCGTCCTCCCTTCACTTAATCTTGTCCAATTAGGGTTTCTAACCAATCTTGTGCATCCAATAGGTGTTTTTGTGTCATTGGATGAACAATTAGGTTATTTTTGTCCTCCCTAGGCTTATTCTTGTCCAATTAGGGTTTCTAACCAATCTTGTGCTTCAAATAGGTGTTTCTGTGTCATTGGATGAACAATTAGGTCATTTTCGCCCTCCCTAGGCTAATTCTTGTCAAATTACGGTTTTTAACCAATCTTGTGCATCCAATAGGTGTTTTTGTGTCATTGGATGATCATTTAGGTCATTTTCGTTCTCCTTAAACTTAATCTTGTCCAATTAGGGTTTCTGACCAATCTTGTACATCCAATAGGTGTTTTTGTGTCATTGGACAAACAATTAGATCATTTTCGTCCTCCCCAGGCTAATTCTTGTCCAATTAGGTTTTTAACGAATCTTGTGCATCCAATAGGTGTTTTTGTGTCATTGGATGAACATTTAGGTCATTTTCGTCCTCCCTTAACTTAATCTTGTCCAATTATAGTTTCTAACCAATCTTGTGCATCCAATAGGTGTTTTTGTGTCATTGGATGAACAATTAGGTTATTTTCGTCCTCCCTCAGCTAATTCTTGTCCAATTAGGGCTTTTGACCAATCTTGTGCATCCAATAGGTGTTTTGTGTCATTGGATGAACACTTAGGTCATTTTCGTCCTCCCAAGGCTTATTCTTTTCCAATTAGGGTTTCTAACCAATCTTGTGCATCAAATAGGTGTTTTTGTGTCATTGGATGAACAATTCGGTCATTTTGGTCCTCCTTAGGCTAATTCTTGTCCAATTAGGGTTTTTAACCAATCTTGTGCATCCAATAGGTGTTTTGTGTCATTGGATGAACATTTAGGTCATTTTCGTCCTCCTAACACTTAAACTTGTCCAATTAGGGTTTTTAACCAATCTTGTGCATCCAATAGGTGTTTTGTGTCATTGGATGAACAATTAGGTCATTTTCATCCTCCCTAGGCTAATTCTTGTCGAATTAGGGTTTTTAACCAACCTTGTGCATCCAATAGATGTTTTGTGTCATTGGATGAACATTTAGGTCATTTTCGTCCTCCCTATACTAATTCTTGTCCAATTAGGGTTTCTAACCAATCTTTTGCATCCAATAGGTGTTTTGTGTCATTGGATGAACAATTAGGTCATTTTCGTCCTCCCCAGGCTAATTCTTGTGCAATTAGGGTTTCTAACCAATCTTGTGCATCCAATAGGTGTTTTTGTATCATTGGATGAACATTTAGGACATTTTCGTCCTCTCTAGGCTATTGCTTGTCCAATTAGGGTTTCTGACCAATCTTGTGCATCCAATAGGTGTTTTTGTGTCATTGGACGAACAATTAGATCATTTTCGTCCTCCCTAGGCTAATTCTTGTCCAATTAGGGTTTTTAACGAATATTGTGCATCCAATTGGTGTTTGTGTCATTGGATGAACATTTAGGTCATTTTCGTCCTCCCTACACATAATCTTGTCCAATTAGGGTTTTTAACCAATGTTGTGCTTCCAATAGGTGTTTTGTGTCATTGGATGAACAATTAGGTCATTTTCGTCCTCCCTAGGCTAATTCTTGTCCAATTAGGATTTTTAACCAATCTTGTGCATCCAATAGGTGTTTTGTGTCATTTGATGAACATTTAGTTCATTTTCGTCCTCCCTAGGCTAATTCTTGTCGAATTAGGGTTTTTAACCAACCTTGTGCATCCAATAGGTGTTTTGTGTCATTGGATGAACATTTAGGTCATTTTCGTCCTCCTTAGGCTAATTCTTGTCAAATTAGGGTTTCTAACCAATCATTTGCATCCAATAGGTGTTTTGTGTCATTGGATGAACAATTAGGTCATTTTCGTGCTCCCTAGGCTAATTCATGTCCAATTAGGTTTTCTGACCAATCTTGTGCATCCAATAGGTGTTTTTGTGTCATTGGACGAACAATTAGATCATTGTCGTCCTCCCTAGGCTAATTCTTGTCCAATTAGGGTTTTTAACGAATCTTGTGCATTCAATTGGTGTTTGTGTCATTGGATGAACATTTAGGTCATTTTCGTCCTCCCTACACTTAAACTTGTCCAATTAGGGTTTTTGACCAATCTTGTGCATCCAATAGGTGTTTTGTGTCATTGGATGAACAATTAGGTCATTTTCATCCTCCCTAGGCTAATTCTTGTCGAATTAGGGTTTTTAACCAACCTTGTGCATC
>JBBPBS010001162.1:437221-466128 GCA_037974835.1 Cicer judaicum | reverse complement strand
AACATTTAGGTCATTTTCGTCCTCCCTAAACTTAATCTTGTCCAATTAGGGTTTCTGACCAATCTTGTGCATCCAATAGGTGTTTTTGTGTCATTGGACGAACAATTAGATCATTTTCGTCCTCCCTAGGCTAATTCTTGTCCAATTAGGTTTTTAACGAATCTTGTGCATCCAATAGGTGTTTTTGTGTCATTGGATGAACATTTAGGTCATTTTCGTCCTCCCTTAACTTAATCTTGTCCAATTAGGGTTTCTAACCAATCTTGTGCATCCAATAGGTGTTTTGTGTCATTGGATGAACAATTAGGTCATTTTCGTCCTCCCTAGGCTAATTCTTGTCCAATTAGGGTTTCTAACCAATCTTGTGCATCCAATAGGTGTTTTGTGTCATTAGATGAACAATTAGGTCATTTTCGTCCTCCCTAGGCTAATTCATTTCCAATTAGGGTTTCTAACCAATCTTGTGCATCCTATAGGTGTTTTTGTGTCATTGGATGAACAATTAGGTCATTTTCATCCTCCCTAGGTTATTTCTTGTCCAATTAGGGTTTTTAACCAATCTTGTGCATCCAATAAGTGTTTTGTGTCATTGGATGAAAAATTAGGTCATTTTCGTCCTCCCTAGGTTTATTCTTGTCCAATTAGGGTTTCTAACCAATCTTGTGCATCCAATTGGTGTTTTTGTGTCATTGGATGAACAATTAGGTCATTTTCGTCCTCCCTAGGCTAATTCTTGTCCAATTAGGGTTTCTAACCAATCTTGTGAATGCAATAGGTGTTTTTGTGTCATTGGATGAACAATTATGTCATTTTCGTCCTCCCTAGGCTAATTCTTGTCAAATTATGGTTTTTAACCAATCTTGTGCATCCAATAGGTGTTTTGTGTCATTGGATGAACATTTAGGTCATTTTTGTTCTCCCTACTCTTAATCTTGTCCAATTAGGGTTTCTAACCAATCTTGTGCATCCAATAGTTGTTTTTGTGTCATTGGATGAACATATATGTCATTTTCGTCCTCCCTAAACTTAATCTTGTTCAATTAGGGTTTCTAACCAATCTTGTGCATCCAATAGGTGTTTTGTGTCATTGGATGAACAATTAGGTCATTTTCGTCCTACCTAGGCTAATTCTTGTCCAATTGGGGTTTCTAACCAATCTTGTGCATCCAATTGGTGTTTTGTGTCATTGGATGAACAATTAGGTTATTTTTGTCCTCCCTAGGCTTATTCTTGTCCAATTAGGGTTTCTAACCAATCTTGTGCTTCAAATAGGTGTTTTTGTGTCATTGGATGAACAATTAGGTCATTTTCGCCCTCCCTAGGCTAATTCTTGTCAAATTACGGTTTTTAACCAATCTTGTGCATCCAATAGGTGTTTTTGTGTCATTGGATGATCATTTAGGTCATTTTCGTTCTCCTTAAACTTAATCTTGTCCAATTAGGGTTTCTGACCAATCTTGTGCATCCAATAGGTATTTTTGTGTCATTGGACAAACAATTAGATCATTTTCGTCCTCCCCAGGCTAATTCTTGTCCAATTAGGTTTTTAACAAATCTTGTGCATCCAATAGGTGTTTTTGTGTCATTGGATGAACATTTAGGTCATTTTCGTCCTCCCTTAACTTAATCTTGTCCAATTAGGGTTTCTAACCAATCTTGTGCATCCAATAGGTGTTTTTGTGTCATTGGATGAACAATTAGGTTATTTTCGTCCTCCCTCAGCTAATTCTTGTCCAATTAGGGCTTTTGACCAATCTTGTGCATCCAATAGGTGTTTTGTGTCATTGGATGAACACTTAGGTTATTTTCGTCCTCCCTAGGCTTATTCTTTTCCAATTAGGGTTTCTAACCAATCTTGTGCATCAAATAGGTGTTTTTGTGTCATTTGTTGAACAATTAGGTCATTTTCGTCCTCCCTAGGCTATTTCATGTCCAATTAGGGTTTCTAACCAATCTTGTGCATTCAATAGGTGTTTTTGTGTCATTGGATGAACATTTAGGATATTTTCGTCCTCCCTAGACTTAATCTTGTCCAATTAGGGTTTTTAACCAATCTTGTGCATCCAATAGGTGTTTTTGTGTCATTGGATGAACAATTAGGTCATTTTCGTCCTCCCTAGGCTAATTCTTGTCCAATTAGGGTTTCTAACCAATCTTGTGCATCCAATAGGTGTTTTGTGTCATTGGATGAACAATTAGGTCATTTTCGTCCTCCCTAGGCTAATTCATTTCCAATTAGGGTTTCTAACCAATCTTGTGCATCCAATAGGTGTTTTGTGTCATTGGATGAACAATTAGGTCATTTTCATCCTCCCTAGGCTAATTCATGTCCAATTAGGGTTTTTAACCAATCTTGTGCATCCAATAGGTGTTTTGTGTCATTGGATGAACAATTAGGTTATTTTTGTCCTCCCTAGGCTTATTCTTGTCCAATTAGGGTTTCTAACCAATCTTGTGCTTCAAATAGGTGTTTTTGTGTCATTGGATGAACAATTAGGTCATTTTCGCCCTCCCTAGGCTAATTCTTGTCAAATTACGGTTTTTAACCAATCTTGTGCATCCAATAGGTGTTTTTGTGTCATTGGATGATCATTTAGGTCATTTTCGTTCTCCTTAAACTTAATCTTGTCCAATTAGGGTTTCTGACCAATCTTGTGCATCCAATAGGTGTTTTTGTGTCATTGGACAAACAATTAGATCATTTTCGTCCTCCCTAGGCTAATTCTTGTCCAATTAGGTTTTTAACGAATCTTGTGCATCCAATAGGTGTTTTTGTGTCATTGGATGAACATTTACGTCATTTTCGTCCTCCCTTAACTTAATCTTGTCCAATTAGGGTTTCTAACCAATCTTGTGCATCCAATAGGTGTTTTTGTGTCATTGGATGAACAATTAGGTTATTTTCGTCCTCCCTCAGCTAATTCTTGTCCAATTAGGGCTTTTGACCAATATTGTGCATCCAATAGGTGTTTTGTGTCATTGGATGAACACTTAGGTCATTTTCGTCCTCCCTAGGCTTATTCTTTTCCAATTAGGGTTTCTAACCAATCTTGTGCATCAAATAGGTGTTTTTGTGTCATTGGATGAACAATTAGGTCATTTTCGTCCTCCCTAGGCTAATTCTTGTCCAATTAGGGTTTTTAACCAATCTTGTGCATCCAATAGGTGTTTTGTGTCATTGGATGAACAATTAGGTCATTTTCATCCTCCCTAGGCTAATTCTTGTCGAATTAGGGCTTTTAACCAACCTTGTGCATCCAATAGGTGTTTTGTGTCATTGGATGAACATTTAGGTCATTTTCGTCCTCCCTAGGCTAATTCTTGTCCAATTAGGGTTTCTAACCAATCTTTTGCATCCAATAGGTGTTTTGTGTCATTGGATGAACAATTACGTCATTTTCGTCCTCCCGAGGCTAATTCTTGTCCAATTAGGGTTTCTAACCAATCTTGTGCATCCAATAGGTGTTTTTGTATCATTGGATGAACATTTAGGACATTTTCGTCCTCCCTAGGCTATTGCTTGTCCAATTAGGGTTTCTGACCAATCTTGTGCATCCAATAGGTGTTTTTGTGTCATTGGACGAACAATTAGATCATTTTCGTCCTCCCTAGGCTAATTCTTGTCCAATTAGGGTTTTTAACGAATCTTGTGCATCCAATTGGTGTTTGTGTCATTGGATGAACATTTAGGTCATTTTCGTCCTCCCTACACTTAAACTTGTCCAATTAGGGTTTCTAACGAATCTTGTGCATCCAATAGGTGTTTTTGTGTCATTGGATGAACAATTAGGTCATTTTCCTCCTCCCTAGGCTAATTCTTGTCCAATTAGGATTTTTAACCAATCTTGTGCATCCAATAGGTGTTTTGTGTCATTTGATGAACATTTAGTTCATTTTCGTCCTCCCTAGGCTAATTCTTGTCGAATTAGGGTTTTTAACCAACCTTGTGCATCCAATAGGTGTTTTGTGTCATTGGATGAACATTTAGGTCATTTTCGTCCTCCTTAGGCTAATTCTTGTCAAATTAGGGTTTCTAACCAATCATTTGCATCCAATAGGTGTTTTGTGTCATTGGATGAACAATTAGGTCATTTTCGTGCTCCCTAGGCTAATTCATGTCCAATTAGGTTTTCTGACCAATCTTGTGCATCCAATAGGTGTTTTTGTGTCATTGGACGAACAATTAGATCATTGTCGTCCTCCCTAGGCTAATTCTTGTCCAATTAGGGTTTTTAACGAATCTTGTGCATTCAATTGGTGTTTGTGTCATTGGATGAACATTTAGGTCATTTTCGTCCTCCCTACACTTAAACTTGTCCAATTAGGGTTTTTGACCAATCTTGTGCATCCAATAGGTGTTTTGTGTCATTGGATGAACAATTAGGTCATTTTCATCCTCCCTAGGCTAATTCTTGTCGAATTAGGGTTTTTAACCAACCTTGTGCATCTAATAGGTGTTTTGTGTCATTGGATGAACATTTAGGTCATTTTCGTCCTCCTTAGGCTAATTCTTGTCCAATTAGGGTTTCTAACCAATCATTTGCATCCAATAGGTGTTTTGTGTCATTGGATGAACAATTAGGTCATTTTCCTCCTCCCTAGGCTAATTCATATCCAATTAGGGTTTTTAACCAATCTTGTGCATCCAATAGGTGTTTTGTGTCATTGGATAAACATTTAGGTCATTTTCGTCCTCCCTAAACTTAATCTTGTCCAATTAGGGTTTCTGACCAATCTTGTGCATCCAATAGGTGTTTTTGTGTCATTGGACGAACAATTAGATCATTTTCGTCCTCCCTAGGCTAATTCTTGTCCAATTAGGTTTTTAACGAATCTTGTGCATCCAATAGGTGTTTTTGTGTCATTGGATGAACATTTAGGTCATTTTCGTCCTCCCTTAACTTAATCTTGTCCAATTAGGGTTTCTAACCAATCTTGTGCATCCAATAGGTGTTTTTGTGTCATTGGATGAACAATTAGGTCATTTTCGTCCTCCCTAGGATTATTCTTTTCCAATTAGGGTTTTTAACCAATCTTTTGCATCCATAGGTGTTTTCGTGTCATTTGATGAACAATTAGGCCATTTTCTTCCTCCCTAGGCTTATGCTTGTCTAATTAGGGTTTCTAACCAATCTTGTGCATCCAATAGGTGTTTTTGTGTCATTGGATGAACAATTAGGTCATTTTCGTCCTCCCTAGGCTAATTCTTGTCCAATTAGGGTTTTTAACCAATCTTGTGCATCCAATAGGTGTTTTGTGTCATTGGATGAACATTTAAGTCATTTTCGTCCTCCCTACACTTAATCATGTCCAATTTTGGTTTTTAACCAATCTTGTGCATGCAACAGGTGTTTTTGTGTCATTGGATGAATGTTTAGGTCATTTTCGTCCTCCCTACACTTAATCTTGTCCAATTAGGGTTTTTAACCAATCTTGTGCATCCAATAGGTGCTTTTGTGTCATCGGATAAACATTTAGGTCATTTTCATCCTCCCTAGGCTTATGCTTGTCCAATTAGGGTTTCTAACCAATCTTGTGCATCCAATAGGTGTTTTTGTGTCATTGGATGAACAATTAGGTCATTTTCGTCCTCCCTAGGCTAATTCTTGTCCAATTAGGGTTTTTGACCAATCTTGGGCATCCAATAGGTGTTTTTGTGTCATTGGATGAACAATTAGGTCATTTTCGTCCACCCTAGGCTAATTCTTGTCCAATTAGGGTTTTTAACCAATCTTGTGCATCCAATAGGTGTTTTGTGTCATTGGATGAACATTTAGGTCATTTTCGTCCTCCCTAAACTTAATCTTGTCCAATTAGGGTTTCTGACCAATCTTGTGCATCCAATAGGTGTTTTTGTGTCATTGGATGAACAATTAGGTCATTTTCGTCCTCCCTAGGCTAATTCTTGTCCAATTAGGGGTTTTAACCAATCTTGTGCATCCAATAGGTGTTTTGTGTCATTGGATGAACATTTAGGTCATTTTCGTCCTCCCTAGGCTTAATCTTGTCCAATTAGGGTTTTGAACTAATCTTGTGCATCCAATAGTCGTTTTTGTGTCATTGGATGAACATTTATGTCATTTTCGTCCTCCCTAAACTTAATCTCTTCCAATAGGTGTTTTTGTGTCATTGGATGAACAATTAGGTCATTTTCGTGCTCCCTAGGCTTAATCTGGTCCAATTAGGGTTTCTAACCAATCTTGTGCATCCAATAGGTGTTTTTGTGTCATTGGATGAACAATTAGGTCATTTTCATCCTCCCTAAACTTAATCTTGTCCAATTAGGGTTTTTAACCAATTTTGTGCATCCAATAGGTGTTTTGTGTCATTGGATAAACATTAAGGTCATTTTCGTCCTCCCTACACTTAATCTTGCCCAACTAGGGTTTTTAACCAATGTTGTGCATCCAATAGGTGTTTTTGTGTCATTAGATGAACATTAAGGTCATTTTCGTTCTCCCTAAACTTAATCTTGTCCAATTAGGATTTCTGACCAATCTTGTGCATCCAATAGGTGTTTTGTGTCATTGGATGAACAATTAGGTCATTTTCGTCCTCCCTAGGCTAATTCTTGTCCAATTAGTGTTTTTAACCAATCTTGTGCATCCAATTGGTGTTTTGTGTCATTGGATGAACAATTAGGTCATTTTCGTCCTCCCTAGGCTAATTCTTGTCCAATTTAGGGTTATTAACCAATCTTGTGCATCCAACACGTGTTTTTGTGTCATTGGATGAACAATTAGGTCATTTTCGTCCTCCCTAGGCTAATTCTTGTCCAATTAGGGTTTTTAACCAATCTTGTGCATCCAATAGGTGTTTTGTGTCATTGGATGAACATTTAGGTCATTTTCGTCCTCCCTACACTTAATCTTGTCCAATTAGGGTTTCTAACCAATCTTGTGCATCCAATTGTTGTTTTTGTCTCATTGGATGAACATTGATGTCATTTTCTTCCTCCCTAAACTTAATCTCTTCCAATTAGGGTTTCTAACCAATCTTGTGCCTCCAATAGGTGTTTTTGTGTAATTGGATGAACAATTAGGTCATTTTCGTCCTCCCTAGGCTAATTCTTGTCCAATTAGGGTTTTTAACCAATCTTGTGCATCCAATAGGTGTTTTGTGTCATTGGATGAACATTTAGGTCATTTTCGTCCTCCCTACACTTATTCTTGTACAATTAGGGTTTTTAACCAATCTTGTGCATCCAATAGGTGTTTTTGTGTCATTAGATGAACATTTAGCTCATTTTCGTTCTCCCTAAACTTAATCTTGTCCAATTAGGGTTTCTGACCAATCTTGTGCATCCAATAGGTGTTTTTGTGTCATTGGATGAACAATTAGGTCATTTTCGTCCTCCCTAGGCTAATTCTTGTCCAATTAATGTTTCTAACCAATCTTGTGCATCCAATAGGTGTTTTGTGTCATTGGATGAACAATTAGGTCATTTTCGTCCTCCCTAGGCTAATTATTGACCAATTAGGGTTTTTAACCAATCTTGTGCATCCAATAGGTGTTTTGTGTCATTGGATGAACATTTAGGTCATTTTCGTCCTCCCTACACTTAATCTTGTCCAATTAGGGTTTTTAACCAATCTTGTGCATCCGATAGGTGTTTTGTGTCATTGGAAGAACATTTAGGTCATTTTCGTATTTTCGTCCTCCCTACACTTAATCTTGTCCAATTAGGGTTTTTAACCAATCTTGTGCATCCAATAGGTGTTTTGTGTCATTGGATGAACAATTAGGTCATTTTCGTCCTCCCTAGGCTAATTCTTGTCCAATTAGGGTTTCTAACCAATCTTGTGCATCCAATAGTTGTTTTTGTGTCATTGGATGAACATATATGTCATTTTCGTCCTCCCTAAACTTAATCTTGTTCAATTAGGGTTTCTAACCAATCTTGTGCATCCAATAGGTGTTTTGTGTCATTGGATGAACAATTAGGTCATTTTCGTCCTACCTAGGCTAATTCTTGTCGAATTGGGGTTTCTAACCAATCTTGTGCATCCAATTGGTGTTTTGTGTCATTGGATGAACAATTAGGTTATTTTTGTCCTCCCTAGGCTTATTCTTGTCCAATTAGGGTTTCTAACCAATCTTGTGCTTCAAATAGGTGTTTTTGTGTCATTGGATGAACAATTAGGTCATTTTCGCCCTCCCTAGGCTAATTCTTGTCAAATTACGGTTTTTAACCAATCTTGTGCATCCAATAGGTGTTTTTGTGTCATTGGATGATCATTTAGGTCATTTTCGTTCTCCTTAAACTTAATCTTGTCCAATTAGGGTTTCTGACCAATCTTGTGCATCCAATAGGTATTTTTGTGTCATTGGACAAACAATTAGATCATTTTCGTCCTCCCCAGGCTAATTCTTGTCCAATTAGGTTTTTAACAAATCTTGTGCATCCAATAGGTGTTTTTGTGTCATTGGATGAACATTTAGGTCATTTTCGTCCTCCCTTAACTTAATCTTGTCCAATTAGGGTTTCTAACCAATCTTGTGCATCCAATAGGTGTTTTTGTGTCATTGGATGCACAATTAGGTGATTTTCGTTCTCCCTCAGCTAATTCTTGTCCAATTAGGGCTTTTGACCAATCTTGTGCATCCAATAGGTGTTTTGTGTCATTGGATGAACACTTAGGTCATTTTCGTCCTCCCTAGGCTTATTCTTTTCCAATTAGGGTTTCTAACCAATCTTGTGCATCAAATAGGTGTTTTTGTGTCATTGGATGAACAATTAGGTCATTTTTGTCCTCCCTAGGCTAATTCTTGTCAAATTATGGTTTTAACCAATCTTGTGCACCCAATAGGTGTTTTGTGTCATTGGATGAACATTTAGGTCATTTTTGTTCTCCCTACTCTTAATCTTGTCCAATTAGGGTTTCTAACCAATCTTATGCATCCAATAGTTGTTTTTGTGTCATTGGATGAACATATATGTCATTTTCGTCCTCCCTAAACTTAATCTTGTCCAATTAGGGTTTCTAACCAATCTTGTGCATCCAATAGGTGTTTTTGTGTCATTGGATGAACAATTAGGTCATTTTCGTCCTCCCTAGGCTAATTCTTGTCCAATTAGGGCTTTTAACCAATCTTGTGCATCCAATAGGTGTTTTGTGTCATTGGATGAACATTTAGGTCACTTTCGTCCTCCCTAAACTTAATCTTGTCCAATTAGGGTTTCTAACCAATCTTGTGCATCCAATAGGTGTTTTGTGTCATTGGATGAACAATTAGGTCATTTTCGTCCTCCCTAGGCTAATTCTTGTCCAATTAGGGTTTCTAACCAATCTTGTGCATCCAATAGGTGTTTTGTGTCATTAGATGAACATTTAGGTCATTTTTGTCCTCCCTACACTTAATCTTGTCCAATTAGGGTTTTTAACCAATGTTGTGTATCCAATAGGTGTTTTGTGTCATTGGATGAACAATTAGGTCATTTTCGTCCTCCCTAGGTTAATTCTTGTCCAATTAGGGTTTTTAACCAATCTTGTGCATCCAATAGGTGTTTTGTGTCATTTGATGAACATTTGGTTCATTTTCGTCCTCCCTAGGCTTATGCTTGTCCAATTAGGGTTTCTAACCAATCTTGTGCATCCAATAGGTGTTTTTGTGTCATTAGATGAACATTTAGGTCATTTCCGTTCTCCCTTAACTTAATCTTGTCCAATTAGGGTTTCTAACTAATCTTGTGCATCCAATAGGTGTTTTTGTGTCATTGGATGAACAATTAGGTTATTTTTGTCCTCCCTAGGCTTATTCTTGTCCAATTAGGGTTTCTAACCAATCTTGTGCTTCAAATAGGTGTTTATGTGTCATTGGATGAACAATTAGGTCATTTTCGCCCTCCCTAGGCTAATTCTTGTCAAATTACGGTTTTTAACCAATCTTGTGCATCCAATAGGTGTTTTTGTGTCATTGGATGATCATTTAGGTCATTTTCGTTCTCCTTAAACTTAATCTTGTCCAATTAGGGTTTCTGACCAATCTTGTGCATCCAATAGGTGTTTTTGTGTCATTGGACAAACAATTAGATCATTTTCGTCCTCCCTAGGCTAATTCTTGTCCAATTAGGTTTTTAACGAATCTTGTGCATCCAATAGGTGTTTTTGTGTCATTGGATGAACATTTACGTCATTTTCGTCCTCCCTTAACTTAATCTTGTCCAATTAGGGTTTCTAACCAATCTTGTGCATCCAATAGGTGTTTTTGTGTCATTGGATGAACAATTAGGTTATTTTCGTCCTCCCTCAGCTAATTCTTGTCCAATTAGGGCTTTTGACCAATATTGTGCATCCAATAGGTGTTTTGTGTCATTGGATGAACACTTAGGTCATTTTCGTCCTCCCTAGGCTTATTCTTTTCCAATTAGGGTTTCTAACCAATCTTGTGCATCAAATAGGTGTTTTTGTGTCATTGGATGAACAATTAGGTCATTTTCGTCCTCCCTAGGCTAATTCTTGTCCAATTAGGGTTTTTAACCAATCTTGTGCATCCAATAGGTGTTTTGTGTCATTGGATGAACAATTAGGTCATTTTCATCCTCCCTAGGCTAATTCTTGTCGAATTAGGGCTTTTAACCAACCTTGTGCATCCAATAGGTGTTTTGTGTCATTGGATGAACATTTAGGTCATTTTCGTCCTCCCTAGGCTAATTCTTGTCCAATTAGGGTTTCTAACCAATCTTTTGCATCCAATAGGTGTTTTGTGTCATTGGATGAACAATTACGTCATTTTCGTCCTCCCGAGGCTAATTCTTGTCCAATTAGGGTTTCTAACCAATCTTGTGCATCCAATAGGTGTTTTTGTATCATTGGATGAACATTTAGGACATTTTCGTCCTCCCTAGGCTATTGCTTGTCCAATTAGGGTTTCTGACCAATCTTGTGCATCCAATAGGTGTTTTTGTGTCATTGGACGAACAATTAGATCATTTTCGTCCTCCCTAGGCTAATTCTTGTCCAATTAGGGTTTTTAACGAATCTTGTGCATCCAATTGGTGTTTGTGTCATTGGATGAACATTTAGGTCATTTTCGTCCTCCCTACACTTAAACTTGTCCAATTAGGGTTTCTAACGAATCTTGTGCATCCAATAGGTGTTTTTGTGTCATTGGATGAACAATTAGGTCATTTTCCTCCTCCCTAGGCTAATTCATATCCAATTAGGGTTTTTAACCAATCTTGTGCATCCAATAGGTGTTTTGTGTCATTGGATGAACATTTAGGTCATTTTCGTTCTCCCTACACTTAATCTTGTCCAATTAGGGTCTCTAACCAATCTTGTGTATCCAATAGGTGTTTTTGTGTCATTCGATGAACAATTAGGTCATTTTCGTCCTCCCTAGGCTAATTCTTGTCGAATTAGGGTTTCTAACCAATCTTGTGCATCCAATAGGTGTTTTGTGTCATTGGATGAACAATTAGGTCATTTTCGTCCTCCCTAGGCTAATTCATTCCCAATTAGGGTTTCTAACCAATCTTGTGCATCCAATAGGTGTTTTTGTGTCATTGGATGAACAATTAGGTCATTTTCATCCTCCCTAATCTAATTTTTGTCCAATTAGGGTTTTTAACCAATCATGTGCATCCAATAGGTGTTTTGTGTCATTAGATGAACAATTAGGTCATTTTCGTCCTCTCTAGGATAATTCTTGTCCAATTAGGGTTTCTAACGAATCTTGTGCATCCAATAGGTGTTTTGTGTCATTGGATGAACATTTAGGTCATTTTCGTCCTCCCTACACAAAATCTTGTCCAATTATGGTTTTTAACCAATGTTGTGCATCCAATAGGTGTTTTGTGTCATTGGATGAACAATTAGGTCATTTTCGTCCTCCCTAGGCTAATTCTTGTCGAATTAGGATTTTTAACCAATCTTGTGCATCCAATAGGTGTTTTGTGTCATTTTCGTCTTCCCTAAACATAATCTTGTCCAATTGGGGTTTCTAACCAATCTTGTGCATCCAATAGGTGTTTTTGTGTCATTGGACGAACATTTAGGTCATTTCCGTCCTCCCTTAACTTAATCTTGTCCAATTAGGGTTTCTAACCAATCTTGTGTATCCAATAGGTGTTTTTGTGTCATTGGATGAACAAATAGGTTATTTTCGTCCTCCCTAGGCTTATTCTTGTCCAATTAGGGTTTCTAATCAATCTTGTGCTTCAAATAGGTGTTTTTGTGTCATTGGATGAACAATTAGGGCATTTTCGTCCTCCCTAGGCTAATTCTTGTCAAATTACGGTTTTTAACCAATCTTGTGCATCCAATAGTTGTTTTTGTGTCATTGGATGATCATTTAGGTCATTTTTGTTCTCCCTACTCTTAATCTTGTCCAATTAGGGTCTCTAACCAATCTTGTGTATCCAATAGGTGTTTTTCTGTCATTCGATGAACAATTAGGTCATTTTCGTCCTCCCTAGGCTAATTCTTGTCCAATTAGGGTTTCTAACCAATCTTGTGCATCCAATAGGTGTTTTGTGTCATTGGATGAACAATTAGGTCATTTTCGTCCTCCCTAGGCTAATTCATTCCCAATTAGGGTTTCTAACCAATCTTGTGCATCCAATAGGTGTTTTTGTGTCATTGGATGAACAATTAGGTCATTTTCATCCTCCCTAAGCTAATTCTTGTCGAATTAGGGTTTTTAACCAACCTTGTGCATCCAATAGGTGTTTTGTGTCATTGGATGAACATTTAGGTCATTTTCGTCCTCCTTAGGCTAATTCTTGTCAAATTAGGGTTTCTAACCAATCATTTGCATCCAATAGGTGTTTTGTGTCATTGGATGAACAATTAGGTCATTTTCGTGCTCCCTAGGCTAATTCATGTCCAATTAGGTTTTCTGACCAATCTTGTGCATCCAATAGGTGTTTTTGTGTCATTGGACGAACAATTAGATCATTGTCGTCCTCCCTAGGCTAATTCTTGTCCAATTAGGGTTTTTAACGAATCTTGTGCATTCAATTGGTGTTTGTGTCATTGGATGAACATTTAGGTCATTTTCGTCCTCCCTACACTTAAACTTGTCCAATTAGGGTTTTTGACCAATCTTGTGCATCCAATAGGTGTTTTGTGTCATTGGATGAACAATTAGGTCATTTTCATCCTCCCTAGGCTAATTCTTGTCGAATTAGGGTTTTTAACCAACCTTGTGCATCCAATAGGTGTTTTGTGTCATTGGATGAACATTTAGGTCATTTTCGTCCTCCTTAGGCTAATTCTTGTCCAATTAGGGTTTCTAACCAATCATTTGCATCCAATAGGTGTTTTGTGTCATTGGATGAACAATTAGGTCATTTTCCTCCTCCCTAGGCTAATTCATATCCAATTAGGGTTTTTAACCAATCTTGTGCATCCAATAGGTGTTTTGTGTCATTGGATGAACATTTAGGTCATTTTCGTTCTCCCTACACTTAATCTTGTCCAATTAGGGTCTCTAACCAATCTTGTGTATCCAATAGGTGTTTTTGTGTCATTCGATGAACAATTAGGTCATTTTCGTCCTCCCTAGGCTAATTCTTGTCGAATTAGGGTTTCTAACCAATCTTGTGCATCCAATAGGTGTTTTGTGTCATTGGATGAACAATTAGGTCATTTTCGTCCTCCCTAGGCTAATTCATTCCCAATTAGGGTTTCTAACCAATCTTGTGCATCCAATAGGTGTTTTTGTGTCATTGGATGAACAATTAGGTCATTTTCATCCTCCCTAATCTAATTTTTGTCCAATTAGGGTTTTTAACCAATCATGTGCATCCAATAGGTGTTTTGTGTCATTAGATGAACAATTAGGTCATTTTCGTCCTCTCTAGGATAATTCTTGTCCAATTAGGGTTTCTAACGAATCTTGTGCATCCAATAGGTGTTTTGTGTCATTGGATGAACATTTAGGTCATTTTCGTCCTCCCTACACAAAATCTTGTCCAATTATGGTTTTTAACCAATGTTGTGCATCCAATAGGTGTTTTGTGTCATTGGATGAACAATTAGGTCATTTTCGTCCTCCCTAGGCTAATTCTTGTCGAATTAGGATTTTTAACCAATCTTGTGCATCCAATAGGTGTTTTGTGTCATTTTCGTCTTCCCTAAACATAATCTTGTCCAATTGGGGTTTCTAACCAATCTTGTGCATCCAATAGGTGTTTTTGTGTCATTGGACGAACATTTAGGTCATTTCCGTCCTCCCTTAACTTAATCTTGTCCAATTAGGGTTTCTAACCAATCTTGTGTATCCAATAGGTGTTTTTGTGTCATTGGATGAACAAATAGGTTATTTTCGTCCTCCCTAGGCTTATTCTTGTCCAATTAGGGTTTCTAATCAATCTTGTGCTTCAAATAGGTGTTTTTGTGTCATTGGATGAACAATTAGGGCATTTTCGTCCTCCCTAGGCTAATTCTTGTCAAATTACGGTTTTTAACCAATCTTGTGCATCCAATAGTTGTTTTTGTGTCATTGGATGATCATTTAGGTCATTTTTGTTCTCCCTACTCTTAATCTTGTCCAATTAGGGTCTCTAACCAATCTTGTGTATCCAATAGGTGTTTTTCTGTCATTCGATGAACAATTAGGTCATTTTCGTCCTCCCTAGGCTAATTCTTGTCCAATTAGGGTTTCTAACCAATCTTGTGCATCCAATAGGTGTTTTGTGTCATTGGATGAACAATTAGGTCATTTTCGTCCTCCCTAGGCTAATTCATTCCCAATTAGGGTTTCTAACCAATCTTGTGCATCCAATAGGTGTTTTTGTGTCATTGGATGAACAATTAGGTCATTTTCATCCTCCCTAAGCTAATTTTTGTCCAATTAGGGTTTTTAACCAATCATGTGCATCCAATAGGTGTTTTGTGTCATTGGATGAACAATTAGGTCATTTTCGTCCTCTCTAGGATAATTCTTGTCCAATTAGGGTTTCTAACGAATCTTGTGCATCCAATAGGTGTTTTGTGTCATTGGATGAACATTTAGGTCATTTTCGTCCTCCCTACACAAAATCTTGTCCAATTATGGTTTTTAACCAATGTTGTGCATCCAATAGGTGTTTTGTGTCATTGGATGAACAATTAGGTCATTTTCGTCCTCCCTAGGCTAATTCTTGTCGAATTAGGATTTTTAACCAATCTTGTGCATCCAATAGGTGTTTTGTGTCATTTTCGTCTTCCCAAAACTTAATCTTGTCCAATTAGGGTTTCTAACCAATCTTGTGCATCCAATAGGTGTTTTTGTGTCATTAGATGAACATTTAGGTCATTTCCGTCCTCCCTTAACTTAATCTTGTCCAATTAGGGTTTCTAACCAATCTTGTGTATCCAATAGGTGTTTTTGTGTCATTGGATGAACAATTAGGTTATTTTCGTCCTCCCTAGGCTTATTCTTGTCCAATTAGGGTTTCTAACCAATCTTGTGCTTCAAATAGGTGTTTTTGTGTCATTGGATGAACAATTAGGGCATTTTCGTCCTCCCTAGGCTAATTCTTGTCAAATTACGGTTTTTAACCAATCTTGTGCATCCAATAGTTGTTTTTGTGTCATTGGATGATCATTTAGGTCATTTCCGTTCTCCCTAAACTTAATCTTGTCCAATTAGGGTTTCTGACCAATCATGTGCATCCAATAGGTGTTTTTGTGTCATTGGACGAAAAATTAGATCATTTTCGTCCTCCCTAGGCTAATTCTTGTCCAATTAGGTTTTTAACGAATCTTGTGCATCCAATAGGTGTTTTTGTGTCATTGGATGAACATTTAGGTCATTTTCGTCCTCCCTTAACTTAATCTTGTCCAATTAGGGTTTCTAACCAATCTTGTGCATCCAATAGGTGTTTTTGTGTCATTGGATGCACAATTAGGTGATTTTCGTCCTCCCTCAGCTAATTCTTGTCCAATTAGGGCTTTTGACCAATCTTGTGCATCCAATAGGTGTTTTGTGTCATTGGATGAACACTTAGGTCATTTTCGTCCTCCCTAGGCTTATTCTTTTCCAATTAGGGTTTCTAACCAATCTTGTGCATCAAATAGGTGTTTTTGTGTCATTGGATGAACAATTAGGTCATTTTCGTCCTCCCTAGGCTAATTCTTGTCCAATTAGGGTTTTTAACCAATCTTGTGCATCCAATAGGTGTTTTGTGTCATTGGATGAACACTTAGATCATTTTCGTCCTCCCTACAGTTTATCTTGTCCAATTAGGGTTTCTAACCAATCTTGTGCATCCAATTGGTGTTTTTGTGTCATTGGATGAACAATTAGGTCATTTTCGTCCTCCCTATGATAATTCTTGTCCAATTAGGGTTTTTAACCAATCTTGTGCATCCAATAGGTGTTTTGTGTCATTGGATGAACATTTAGGTCATTTTCGTCCTCCTTAGTTCTAATTCTTATCCAATTAGGGTTTTTAACCAATTTTGTGCATCCAATAGGTGTTTTGTGTCATTGGATGAACAATTAGGTCATTTTCGTCCTCCCTAGGCTAATTCTTGTCCAATTAGGGTTTTTAACCAATCTTGTGCATCCAATAGGTGTTTTGTGTCATTTGATGAACATTTAGTTCATTTTCGTCCTCCCTAGGCTTATGCTTGTCCAATTAGGGTTTCTAACCAATCTTGTGCATCCAATAGGTGTTTTTGTGTCATTAGATGAACATTTAGGTCATTTTCGACCTCCCTTAACTTAATCTTGTCCAATTAGGGTTTCTAACCAATCTTGTGCATCCAATAGGTGTTTTTGTGTCATTGGATGAACAATGAGGTCATTTTCGTCCTCCCTAGGCTAATTCTTGTCAAATTACGGTTTTTAACCAATCTTGTGCATCCAATAGGTGTTTTTGTGTCATTGGATGATCATTTAGGTCATTTTCGTTCTCCCTAAACTTAATCTTGTCCAATTAGCGTTTCTGACCAATCTTGTGCATCCAATAGGTGTTTTTGTGTAATTGGACGAACAATTAGATCATTTTCGTCCTCCCTAGGCTAATTCTTGTCCAATTAGGTTTTTAACGAATCTTGTGCATCCAATAGGTGTTTTTTTGTCATTGGATGAACATTTAGGTCATTTTCGTGGTCCCTTAACTTAATCTTGTCCTATTAGGGTTTCTAACCAATCTTGTGCATCCAATAGGTGTTTTTGTGTCATTGGATGAACAATTAGGTTATTTTCGTCCTCCCTCAGCTAATTCTTGTCCAATTAAGGCTTTTGACCAATCTTGTGCATCCAATAGGTGTTTTGTGTCATTAGATGAACATTTAGGTCATTTCCGTCCTCCCTTAACTTAATCTTGTCAAATTAGGGTTTCTAACCAATCTTGTGCATCCAATAGGTGTTTTTGTGTCATTGGATGAACAATTAGGTTATTTTTGTCCTCCCTAGGCTTATTCTTGTCCAATTAGGGTTTCTAACCAATCTTGTGCTTCAAATAGGTGTTTTTGTGTCATTGGATGAACAATTAGGTCATTTTCGCCCTCCCTAGGCTAATTCTTGTCAAATTACGGTTTTTAACCAATCTTGTGCATCCAATAGGTGTTTTTGTGTCATTGGATGATCATTTAGGTCATTTTCGTTCTCCTTAAACTTAATCTTGTCCAATTAGGGTTTCTGACCAATCTTGTGCATCCAATAGGTGTTTTTGTGTCATTGGACAAACAATTAGATCATTTTCGTCCTCCCCAGGCTAATTCTTGTCCAATTAGGTTTTTAACGAATCTTGTGCATCCAATAGGTGTTTTTGTGTCATTGGATGAACATTTACGTCATTTTCGTCCTCCCTTAACTTAATCTTGTCCAATTAGGGTTTCTAACCAATCTTGTGCATCCAATAGGTGTTTTTGTGTCATTGGATGAACAATTAGGTTATTTTCGTCCTCCCTCAGCTAATTCTTGTCCAATTAGGGCTTTTGACCAATATTGTGCATCCAATAGGTGTTTTGTGTCATTGGATGAACACTTAGGTCATTTTCGTCCTCCCTAGGCTTATTCTTTTCCAATTAGGGTTTCTAACCAATCTTGTGCATCAAATAGGTGTTTTTGTGTCATTGGATGAACAATTAGGTCATTTTCGTCCTCCCTAGGCTAATTCTTGTCCAATTAGGGTTTTTAACCAATCTTGTGCATCCAATAGGTGTTTTGTGTCATTGGATGAACATTTTAGTCATTTTCGTCCTCCCTACACTTAATCTTGTCCAATTAGGGTTTCTAACCAATCTTGTGCATCCAATTGTTGTTTTTGTCTCATTGGATGAACATTGATGTCATTTTCGTCCTCCCTAAACTTAATCTCTTCTAATTAGGGTTTCTAACCAATCTTGTGCATCCAATAGGTGTTTTTGTGTCATTGGATGAACAATTAGGTCATTTTCGTCCTCCCTAGGCTAATTCTTGTCCAATTAGGGTTTTTAACCAATCTTGTGCATCCAATAGGTGTTTTGTGTCATTGGATGAACATTTAGGTCATTTTCGTCCTCCCAACACTTAAACTTGTCCAATTAGGGTTTTTAACTAATCTTGTGCATCCAATAGGTGTTTTGTGTCATTGGATGAACAATTAGGTCATTTTCGTCCTCCCTAGGCTAATTCATGTCCAATTAGGGTTTTTAACCAATCTTGTGCATCCAATAGGTGTTTTGTGTCATTGGATGAACATTTAGGTCATTTTCGACCTCCCTACACTTAATCTTGTCCAATTAGGGTTTTTAACCAATCTTGTGCATCCAATAGGTGTTTTGTGTCATTGGATGAACATTTAGGTCCTTTTCGTTCTCCCTAGGCTAATTCTTGTCCAATTAGGGTTTCTAACCAATCTTGTGCATCGAATACGTGTTTTTGTGTCATTGGATGAACAATTAGGTCATTTTCGTCCTCCCTAGGCTAATTCTTGTCCAATTAGGGTTTTTAACCAATCTTGTGCATCCAATAGGTGTTTTGTGTCATTGGATGAACATTTAGGTCATTTTCGTCCTCCCTACACTTAATCTTGTCCAATTACGGTTTTTAACCAATCTTGTGCATCCAATAGGTGTTTTGTGTCATTGGATGACCAATTAGGTCATTCTCGTCCTCCCTAGGCTAATTCTTTTCCAATTAGGGTTTTTAACCAATCTTTTGCATCCATAGGTGTTTTGTGTCATTTGATGAACAATTAGGTAATTTTCGTCCTCCCTAGGCTTATGCTTGTCTAATTAGGGTTTCTAACCAATCTTGTGCATCCAATAGGTGTTTTTGTGTCATTGGATGAACAATTAGGTCATTTTCGTCCTCCCTAGGCTAATTCTTGTCAAATTACGGTTTTTAACCAATCTTGTGCATCCAATAGGTGTTTTGTGTCATTGGATGAACATTTAGGTCATTTTCGTTCTCCCTACACTTAATCTTGTCCAATTAGGGTTTCTAACCAATCTTGTGCATCCAATAGGTGTTTTTGTGTCATTGGATGAACAATTAGGTCATTTTCGTCCTCCCTAGGCTAATTCTTGTCCAATTAGGGTTTTTAACAAATCTTGTGCATCCAATAGGTGTTTTGTGTCATTGGATGAATATTTAGGTCATTTTCGTCCTCCCTACACTTAATCTTGTCCAATTAGGGTTTTTAACCAATCTTGTGCATCCAATAGGTGTTTTTGTGTCATTGGATGAATATTTAGGTCATTTTCGTCATCCCTACACTTAATCTTGTCCAATTAGGGTTTCTAACCAATCTTGTGCATCCAATAGGTGTTTTTGTGTCATTGGATTAACAATTAGGTCATTTTCGTCCTCCCTAGGCTAATTCTTGTCCAATTAGGGTTTTTAACAAATCTTGTGCATCCAATAGGTGTTTTGTGTCATTGGATGAACATTTAGGTCATTTTCGTTCTCCCTACACTTAATCTTGTCCAATTAGGGTTTCTAACCAATCTTGTGCATCCAATAGGTGTTTTTGTGTCATTGGATGAATATTTAGGTCATTTTCGTCATCCCTACACTTAATCTTGTCCAATTAGGGTTTCTAACCAATCATGTTCATCCAATAGGTGTTTTGTGTTATTGGATGAACATTTAGGTCATTTTCGTCCTCCCTACACTTAATGTTATCCAATTAGGGTTTTTAACCAATCTTGTGCATCCAATAGGTGTTTTGTGTCATTGGATGAACATTTAGGTCATTTTCGTCCTCCCTACACTTAATCTTGTCCAATTAGGGTTTCTAACCAATCTTGTGCATCAAATAGTTGTTTTTGTGTCATTGGATGAACAATTAGGTCATTTTCGTCCTCCCTAGGCTATTTCTTGTCCAATTAGGGTTTTTAACCAATCTTGTGCATCCAATAGGTGTTTTGTGTCATTGGATGAACATTTAGGTCATTTTCGTCCTCCCAACACTTAAACTTGTCCAATTAGGGTTTTTAACCAATCTTGTGCATCCAATAGGTGTTTTGTGTCATTGGATGAACAATTAGGTCATTTTCATCCTCCCTAGGCTAATTCTTGTCGAATTAGGGCTTTTAACCAACCTTGTGCATCCAATAGGTGTTTTGTGTCATTGGATGAACATTTAGGTCATTTTCGTCCTCCCTAGGCTAATTCTTGTACAATTAGGGTTTCTAACCAATCTTTTGCATCCAATAGGTGTTTTGTGTCATTGGATGAACAATTACGTCATTTTCGTCCTCCCGAGGCTAATTCTTGTCCAATTAGGGTTTCTAACCAATCTTGTGCATCCAATAGGTGTTTTTGTATCATTGGATGAACATTTAGGACATTTTCGTCCTCCCTAGGCTATTGCTTGTCCAATTAGGGTTTCTGACCAATCTTGTGCATCCAATAGGTGTTTTTGTGTCATTGGACGAACAATTAGATCATTTTCGTCCTCCCTAGGCTAATTCTTGTCCAATTAGGGTTTTTAACGAATCTTGTGCATCCAATTGGTGTTTGTGTCATTGGATGAACATTTAGGTCATTTTCGTCCTCCCTACACTTAAACTTGTCCAATTAGGGTTTCTAACGAATCTTGTGCATCCAATAGGTGTTTTTGTGTCATTGGATGAACAATTAGGTCATTTTCCTCCTCCCTAGGCTAATTCATATCAAATTAGGGTTTTTAACCAATCTTGTGCATCCAATAGGTGTTTTGTGTCATTGGATGAACATTTAGGTCATTTTCGTTCTCCCTACACTTAATCTTGTCCAATTAGGGTCTCTAACCAATCTTGTGTATCCAATAGGTGTTTTTGTGTCATTCGATGAACAATTAGGTCATTTTCGTCCTCCCTAGGCTAATTCTTGTCGAATTAGGGTTTCTAACCAATCTTGTGCATCCAATAGGTGTTTTGTGTCATTGGATGAACAATTAGGTCATTTTCGTCCTCCCTAGGCTAATTCATTCCCAATTAGGGTTTCTAACCAATCTTATGCATCCAATAGGTGTTTTTGTGTCATTGGATGAACAATTAGGTCATTTTCATCCTCCCTAAGCTAATTTTTGTCCAATTAGGGTTTTTAACCAATCATGTGCATCCAATAGGTGTTTTGTGTCATTGGATGAACAATTAGGTCATTTTCGTCCTCTCTAGGATAATTCTTGTCCAATTAGGGTTTCTAACGAATCTTGTGCATCCAATAGGTGTTTTGTGTCATTGGATGAACATTTAGGTCATTTTCGTCCTCCCTACACAAAATCTTGTCCAATTATGGTTTTTAACCAATGTTGTGCATCCAATAGGTGTTTTGTGTCATTGGATGAACAATTAGGTCATTTTCGTCCTCCCTAGGCTAATTCTTGTCGAATTAGGATTTTTAACCAATCTTGTGCATCCAATAGGTGTTTTGTGTCATTTTCGTCTTCCCTAAACATAATCTTGTCCAATTGGGGTTTCTAACCAATCTTGTGCATCCAATAGGTGTTTTTGTGTCATTGGACGAACATTTAGGTCATTTCCGTCCTCCCTTAACTTAATCTTGTCCAATTAGGGTTTCTAACCAATCTTGTGTATCCAATAGGTGTTTTTGTGTCATTGGATGAACAAATAGGTTATTTTCGTCCTCCCTAGGCTTATTCTTGTCCAATTAGGGTTTCTAATCAATCTTGTGCTTCAAATAGGTGTTTTTGTGTCATTGGATGAACAATTAGGGCATTTTCGTCCTCCCTAGGCTAATTCTTGTCAAATTACGGTTTTTAACCAATCTTGTGCATCCAATAGTTGTTTTTGTGTCATTGGATGATCATTTAGGTCATTTTTGTTCTCCCTACTCTTAATCTTGTCCAATTAGGGTCTCTAACCAATCTTGTGTATCCAATAGGTGTTTTTCTGTCATTCGATGAACAATTAGGTCATTTTCGTCCTCCCTAGGCTAATTCTTGTCCAATTAGGGTTTCTAACCAATCTTGTGCATCCAATAGGTGTTTTGTGTCATTGGATGAACAATTAGGTCATTTTCGTCCTCCCTAGGCTAATTCATTCCCAATTAGGGTTTCTAACCAATCTTGTGCATCCAATAGGTGTTTTTGTGTCATTGGATGAACAATTAGGTCATTTTCATCCTCCCTAAGCTAATTTTTGTCCAATTAGGGTTTTTAACCAATCATGTGCATCCAATAGGTGTTTTGTGTCATTGGATGAACAATTAGGTCATTTTCGTCCTCTCTAGGATAATTCTTGTCCAATTAGGGTTTCTAACGAATCTTGTGCATCCAATAGGTGTTTTGTGTCATTGGATGAACATTTAGGTCATTTTCGTCCTCCCTACACAAAATCTTGTCCAATTATGGTTTTTAACCAATGTTGTGCATCCAATAGGTGTTTTGTGTCATTGGATGAACAATTAGGTCATTTTCGTCCTCCCTAGGCTAATTCTTGTCGAATTAGGATTTTTAACCAATCTTGTGCATCCAATAGGTGTTTTGTGTCATTTTCGTCTTCCCAAAACTTAATCTTGTCCAATTAGGGTTTCTAACCAATCTTGTGCATCCAATAGGTGTTTTTGTGTCATTAGATGAACATTTAGGTCATTTCCGTCCTCCCTTAACTTAATCTTGTCCAATTAGGGTTTCTAACCAATCTTGTGTATCCAATAGGTGTTTTTGTGTCATTGGATGAACAATTAGGTTATTTTCGTCCTCCCTAGGCTTATTCTTGTCCAATTAGGGTTTCTAACCAATCTTGTGCTTCAAATAGGTGTTTTTGTGTCATTGGATGAACAATTAGGGCATTTTCGTCCTCCCTAGGCTAATTCTTGTCAAATTACGGTTTTTAACCAATCTTGTGCATCCAATAGTTGTTTTTGTGTCATTGGATGATCATTTAGGTCATTTTTGTTCTCCCTACTCTTAATCTTGTCCAATTAGGGTCTCTAACCAATCTTGTGTATCCAATAGGTGTTTTTGTGTCATTCGATGAACAATTAGGTCATTTTCGTCCTCCCTAGGCTAATTCTTGTCCAATTAGGGTTTCTAACCAATCTTGTGCATCCAATAGGTGTTTTGTGTCATTGGATGAACAATTAGGTCATTTTCGTCCTCCCTAGGCTAATTCATTCCCAATTAGGGTTTCTAACCAATCTTGTGCATCCAATAGGTGTTTTTGTGTCATTGGATGAACAATTAGGTCATTTTCATCCTCCCTAAGCTAATTTTTGTCCAATTAGGGTTTTTAACCAATCTTGTGCATCCAATAGGTGTTTTGTGTCATTGGATGAACAATTAGGTCATTTTCGTCCTCTCTAGGATAATTCTTGTCCAATTAGGGTTTCTAACGAATCTTGTGCATCCAATAGGTGTTTTGTGTCATTGGATGAACATTTAGGTCATTTTCGTCCTCCCTACACAAAATCTTGTCCAATTATGGTTTTTAACCAATGTTGTGCATCCAATAGGTGTTTTGTGTCATTGGATGAACAATTAGGTCATTTTCGTCCTCCCTAGGCTAATTCTTGTCCAATTAGGATTTTTAACCAATCTTGTGCATCCAATAGGTGTTTTGTGTCATTTTCGTCTTCCCAAAACTTAATCTTGTCCAATTAGGGTTTCTAACCAATCTTGTGCATCCAATAGGTGTTTTTGTGTCATTAGATGAACATTTAGGTCATTTCCGTCCTCCCTTAACTTAATCTTGTCCAATTAGGGTTTCTAACCAATCTTGTGTATCCAATAGGTGTTTTTGTGTCATTGGATGAACAATTAGGTTATTTTCGTCCTCCCTAGGCTTATTCTTGTCCAATTAGGGTTTCTAACCAATCTTGTGCTTCAAATAGGTGTTTTTGTGTCATTGGATGAACAATTAGGGCATTTTCGTCCTCCCTAGGCTAATTCTTGTCAAATTACGGTTTTTAACCAATCTTGTGCATCCAATAGTTGTTTTTGTGTCATTGGATGATCATTTAGGTCATTTTTGTTCTCCCTACTCTTAATCTTGTCCAATTAGGGTCTCTAACCAATCTTGTGTATCCAATAGGTGTTTTTCTGTCATTCGATGAACAATTAGGTCATTTTCGTCCTCCCTAGGCTAATTCTTGTCCAATTAGGGTTTCTAACCAATCTTGTGCATCCAATAGGTGTTTTGTGTCATTGGATGAACAATTAGGTCATTTTCGTCCTCCCTAGGCTAATTCATTCCCAATTAGGGTTTCTAACCAATCTTGTGCATCCAATAGGTGTTTTTGTGTCATTGGATGAACAATTAGGTCATTTTCATCCTCCCTAAGCTAATTCTTGTCGAATTAGGGTTTTTAACCAACCTTGTGCATCCAATAGGTGTTTTGTGTCATTGGATGAACATTTAGGTCATTTTCGTCCTCCTTAGGCTAATTCTTGTCAAATTAGGGTTTCTAACCAATCATTTGCATCCAATAGGTGTTTTGTGTCATTGGATGAACAATTAGGTCATTTTCGTGCTCCCTAGGCTAATTCATGTCCAATTAGGTTTTCTGACCAATCTTGTGCATCCAATAGGTGTTTTTGTGTCATTGGACGAACAATTAGATCATTGTCGTCCTCCCTAGGCTAATTCTTGTCCAATTAGGGTTTTTAACGAATCTTGTGCATTCAATTGGTGTTTGTGTCATTGGATGAACATTTAGGTCATTTTCGTCCTCCCTACACTTAAACTTGTCCAATTAGGGTTTTTGACCAATCTTGTGCATCCAATAGGTGTTTTGTGTCATTGGATGAACAATTAGGTCATTTTCATCCTCCCTAGGCTAATTCTTGTCGAATTAGGGTTTTTAACCAACCTTGTGCATCTAATAGGTGTTTTGTGTCATTGGATGAACATTTAGGTCATTTTCGTCCTCCTTAGGCTAATTCTTGTCCAATTAGGGTTTCTAACCAATCATTTGCATCCAATAGGTGTTTTGTGTCATTGGATGAACAATTAGGTCATTTTCCTCCTCCCTAGGCTAATTCATATCCAATTAGGGTTTTTAACCAATCTTGTGCATCCAATAGGTGTTTTGTGTCATTGGATAAACATTTAGGTCATTTTCGTCCTCCCTAAACTTAATCTTGTCCAATTAGGGTTTCTGACCAATCTTGTGCATCCAATAGGTGTTTTTGTGTCATTGGACGAACAATTAGATCATTTTCGTCCTCCCTAGGCTAATTCTTGTCCAATTAGGTTTTTAACGAATCTTGTGCATCCAATAGGTGTTTTTGTGTCATTGGATGAACATTTAGGTCATTTTCGTCCTCCCTTAACTTAATCTTGTCCAATTAGGGTTTCTAACCAATCTTGTGCATCCAATAGGTGTTTTTGTGTCATTGGATGCACAATTAGGTGATTTTCGTCCTCCCTCAGCTAATTCTTGTCCAATTAGGGCTTTTGACCAATCTTGTGCATCCAATAGGTGTTTTGTGTCATTGGATGAACACTTAGGTCATTTTCGTCCTCCCTAGGCTTATTCTTTTCCAATTAGGGTTTCTAACCAATCTTGTGCATCAAATAGGTGTTTTTGTGTCATTGGATGAACAATTAGGTCATTTTCGTCCTCCCTAGGCTAATTCTTGTCCAATTAGGGTTTTTAACCAATCTTGTGCATCCAATAGGTGTTTTGTGTCATTGGATGAACATTTTAGTCATTTTCGTCCTCCCTACACTTAATCTTGTCCAATTAGGGTTTCTAACCAATCTTGTGCATCCAATTGTTGTTTTTGTCTCATTGGATGAACATTGATGTCATTTTCGTCCTCCCTAAACTTAATCTCTTCTAATTAGGGTTTCTAACCAATCTTGTGCATCCAATAGGTGTTTTTGTGTCATTGGATGAACAATTAGGTCATTTTCGTCCTCCCTAGGCTAATTCTTGTCCAATTAGGGTTTTTAACCAATCTTGTGCATCCAATAGGTGTTTTGTGTCATTGGATGAACATTTAGGTCATTTTCGTCCTCCCTTAACTTAATCTTGTCCAATTAGGGTTTCTAACCAATCTTGTGCATCCAATAGGTGTTTTTGTGTCATTGGATGAACAATTAGGTTATTTTCGTCCTCCCTCAGCTAATTCTTGTCCAATTAGGGCTTTTGACCAATCTTGTGCATCCAATAGGTGTTTTGTGTCATTGGATGAACACTTAGGTCATTTTCGTCCTCCCTAGGCTAATTCTTGTCCAATTAGGGTTTCTAACCAATCTTGTGCATCCAATAGGTGTTTTGTGTCATTGGATGAACAATTAGGTCATTTTCGTCCTCCCTAGGCTAATTCATGTCCAATTAGGGTTTTTAACCAATCTTGTGCATCCAATAGGTGTTTTGTGTCATTGGATGAACAATTAGGTTATTTTTGTCCTCCCTAGGCTTATTCTTGTCCAATTAGGGTTTCTAACCAATCTTGTGCTTCAAATAGGTGTTTTTGTGTCATTGGATGAACAATTAGGTCATTTTCGCCCTCCCTAGGCTAATTCTTGTCAAATTACGGTTTTTAACCAATCTTGTGCATCCAATAGGTGTTTTTGTGTCATTGGATGATCATTTAGGTCATTTTCGTTCTCCTTAAACTTAATCTTGTCCAATTAGGGTTTTTGACCAATCTTCTGCATCCAATAGGTGTTTTTGTGTCATTGGACAAACAATTAGATCATTTTCGTTCTCCCTACACATAATCTTGTCCAATTAGGGTTTTTAACCAATGTTGTGCATCCAATAGGTGTTTTGTGTCATTGGATGAACAATTAGGTCATTTTCGTCCTCCCTAGGCTAATTCTTGTCCAATTAGGATTTTTAACCAATCTTGTGCATCCAATAGGTGTTTTGTGTCATTGGATGAACATTTAGGTCATTTTCGTCCTCCCTACACATAATCTCTTCCAATTAGGGTTTTTAACCAATGTTGTGCATCCAATAGGTGTTTTGTGTCATTGGATGAACAATTAGGTCATTTTCGTCCTCCCTAGGCTAATTCTTGTCCAATTAGGATTTTTAACCAATCTTGTGCATCCAATAGGTGTTTTGTGTCATTTGATGAACATTTAGTTCATTTTCGTCCTCCCTAGGCTTATGCTTGTCCAATTAGGGTTTCTAACCAATCTTGTGCATCCAATAGGTGTTTTTGTGTCATTAGATGAACATTTAGGTCATTTTCGTCCTCCCTAGGCTTATGCTTGTCCAATTAGGGTTTCTAACCAATCTTGTGCATCCAATAGGTGTTTTTGTGTCATTAGATGAACATTTAGGTCATTTTCGACCTCCCTTAACTTAATCTTGTCCAATTAGGGTTTCTAACCAATCTTGTGCATCCAATAGGTGTTTTTGTGTCATTGGATGAACAATGAGGTCATTTTCGTCCTCCCTAGGCTAATTCTTGTCAAATTACGGTTTTTAACCAATCTTGTGCATCCAATAGGTGTTTTTGTGTCATTGGATGATCATTTAGGTCATTTTCGTTCTCCCTAAACTTAATCTTGTCCAATTAGCGTTTCTGACCAATCTTGTGCATCCAATAGGTGTTTTTGTGTAATTGGACGAACAATTAGATCATTTTCGTCCTCCCTAGGCTAATTCTTGTCCAATTAGGTTTTTAACGAATCTTGTGCATCCAATAGGTGTTTTTTTGTCATTGGATGAACATTTAGGTCATTTTCGTGGTCCCTTAACTTAATCTTGTCCTATTAGGGTTTCTAACCAATCTTGTGCATCCAATAGGTGTTTTTGTGTCATTGGATGAACAATTAGGTTATTTTCGTCCTCCCTCAGCTAATTCTTGTCCAATTAAGGCTTTTGACCAATCTTGTGCATCCAATAGGTGTTTTGTGTCATTAGATGAACATTTAGGTCATTTCCGTCCTCCCTTAACTTAATCTTGTCAAATTAGGGTTTCTAACCAATCTTGTGCATCCAATAGGTGTTTTTGTGTCATTGGATGAACAATTAGGTTATTTTTGTCCTCCCTAGGCTTATTCTTGTCCAATTAGGGTTTCTAACCAATCTTGTGCTTCAAATAGGTGTTTTTGTGTCATTGGATGAACAATTAGGTCATTTTCGCCCTCCCTAGGCTAATTCTTGTCAAATTACGGTTTTTAACCAATCTTGTGCATCCAATAGGTGTTTTTGTGTCATTGGATGATCATTTAGGTCATTTTCGTTCTCCCTAAACTTAATCTTGTCCAATTAGGGTTTCTGACCAATCTTGTGCATCCAATAGGTGTTTTTGTGTCATTGGACGAACAATTAGATCATTTTCGTCCTCCCTAGGCTAATTCTTGTCCAATTAGGGTTTGTAACCAATCTTGTGCTTCAAATAGGTGTTTTTGTGTCATTGGATGAACAATTAGGTCATTTTCGTCCTCCCTAGGCTAATTCTTGTCAAATTACGGTTTTTAACCAATCTTGTGCATCCAATAGGTGTTTTGTGTCATTGGATGAACATTTAGGTCATTTTCGTTCTCCCTACACTTAATCTTGTCCAATTAGGGTTTCTAACCAATCTTGTGCATCCAATAGGTGTTTTTGTGTCATTGGATGAA